>JAGFNQ010001715.1:0-48449 GCA_024364735.1 Boesenbergia rotunda
TTGTTCTTGTCTATGGTTGGATATCAACCTATTTGGAGATGTTCCTACGATCTCCCGAATTGATAAAAAGGGTTATTCAATTCGAAAAATAAATAGGATTTAATTAATGTATCTTGATGCATTCTTTATCATTCTTCTCACATAAGCTCAATTTGTATTTCTAGGATAATCACTCGATCATGTCTTCCCTGAATTTGCGTTCCATTTTGGACACCAACAAACTGACTGGGCCAAACTTCATGGACTAGCTTCGAAACCTAAGGATAGTCCTCAAGGTAGAGAAGCTTGCTTATGTCCTTGAAGATCAACTTCCCGACCGTCCTCCAGAAAATGCAACTCCAGACCAATTGATGGCCTATCAGAAACATGTGACCGATTCTGAACTTGCGAGTTGCATCATGCTAGCCGCTATGGTACCTGAGCTGCAAAAGCAGCATGAGCATATGGATGCTTTTACCATCATCTTCCATCTTCATGAGTTATTTGACGAGCAGGCGAGATCTGAAAGGTTCGAGGTCTCCAGACTCTTCTTCACCTCAAAGATGCAGGAAGGCACTTCTGCCTCATAATTTGTGTTAAAGATGTTGGGGTACATTGAGCGACTGAGCACACTCGATTTTGCAATGGATCATGAACTAAGTATTGACTTAATTCTGCATTGTTTGCCCAAAAGTTATTCACAATTTGTGATGAACTATCGGATGAACAAGCTGGAGACTACCATTCCTGAGTTACTCAACCTGCTAAAGACTATAGAGCCTTCTGTAAAGCAGGATCAGAAGACGGTACTGTTAGTTGGTTCCTCGAAGAAAAGTTCTAAGAGGAAGGCCAAAGAACAGAATAAAGGAAAGAAGAAAAAGGCCAAAAAGACTAAAAAGACACCAAAAGGCACTTGCCATCATTGTGGCAAGGAGGGTCACTGGCGAAGAAACTGCAAGGTTTATCTTGAGTCTTTGAAGAAGAAGGCATCCGATGCCCCATCCTCTTCAGGTATCTTCGTTATTGAATGTCACTCTATTTCCTCAGATACCTGGGTACTTGATACTGGGTGTAGCTCACATATATGTAATGACATAAAGGGCTAAGGAATATAAGAAGACTGGTCAAGGGAGAAGCGAATTTGCGAGTTGGAAATGGAGCAAAGATTGCTGCTGTTGCCATCAGAACATATTTGCTAAAGCTCCCTACTGGACATGTCTTAGAATTGGATAATTGTTATTTTGTTCCTTCGTTAATAAAGAACATTGTATCTATTTCATGTTTGAATGAAAAAGGTTATCATTTAACTTTTAGTAACAATTGTTGTTACATAACTTTAAATGGCGTTCTTTATGGGACCGGAACTTTGTGCAATGGTATCTACACGTTAGATTTATCCGGTGACGTTTTCAATATCGAAGTCAGCAACAAACGTGCTCGAATAGATAATCGAATAGACTCCTACACATGGCATTGTCGTCTTGGCCATGTAAGTAAGAAACGCATGACCGAATTACACCGATGTGGAATTCTGGAATCATTTGAACCCGGTTCATTTGATACATGCGAATCATGCTTAAAAGGCAAGATGACCAAATTATCCTTTTCCGGAAAAGGTAATCCAGTGGGAGAATTGCTTGGTCTAATACATACTGATGTATGTGGACCAATGTCAACTCTTGCACAAGGAGGCTATAGATACTTCATCACCTTTATCGATGATCACTCACGATTCGGGTATGTGTTCTTGATGAAACACAAATATGAAGCTTTTGAGAAATTCAAAGAATTCAGAAATGAAGTAAAGAAACAGCTTGGCAAAAGTATTAAGATACTTCGATCCGATCGGGGTGGTGAATACTTGAGTCAAGAGTTTCAAGATTATCTTAGGGACAATGGGATATTATCCCAATGGACTCCGCCATATACACCACAGCATAATGGTGTATCTGAGAGGCGCAACCGAACCTTGATGGACATGGTTAGGTCGATGATGAATCATGCAACTCTTCCAAAATCCTTTTGGGGCTATGCACTTAAGACAGCTGTTTACTTGCTAAACAGAGTCCCGACCAAGGTAGTCTCTACTACTCCATATGAGACATGGAATAGTAAGAAACCTCACTTAACTCACCTTAAGATATGGGGTTGTCCTGCTTATGTGAAGCGGACTGTATCAGACAAATTGGATGCTAAGTCTGATAAATGTCTATTTATTGGATACCCTAAGGAAACGAAGGGTTACCAATTCTATCATCCCTTGGAACAAAAGGTGTTTGTTTCAAGGCATGCTGTATTTCTGGAAAAAGAATTTCTTTTACAAGAAAACAGTGGGAGTGGCATTGAACTTGATGAAGTTCAAGAAACTCCAATAGACATTACAGAGACACCTAGTCTAGACCCACAACCAATAACTCATAATGATGAGCTATCAGTTGAACCTAAAACAACACCACCTCTTCGTAGATCTGATAGGACACGCAATATTCTAGAGAGATACGGATTTCTCATAAGCGAATCGAATGACGTGTTACTCATAAGCGATGACGAACCTATCAGTTATGAAGATGTTCTGAAATGTTCAGAAAGGGACAAATGGCTTGAAGCCATGAAGTCGAAAATGGATTCCATGTACGAAAATCAAGTATGGGACTTGGTTAACCCACCTGAAGGGATTAAGCCCATAGGGTGCAAGTGGGTTTTCAAAAGAAAACCGACATGGAAGGTAATGTTGTTACCTTTAAGGCTAGATTAGTGGCAAAAGGATATCGTCAAAAACAAGGAATTGATTATGACGAAACCTATTCGCCAGTAGCTATGCTTAAATCCATTCGGATGCTCCTAGCCATAGCAGCTCATTATGATTATGAGATATGGCAAATGGATGTGAAAACAGCTTTCCTTAATGGAAACCTGCTTGAGGATGTATACATGATACAACCTGAAGGTTTCACATCGGTTGATAAAACCAAAGTATGCAAGCTTCGACGATCCATATATGGACTGAAGCAAGCATCCAGGAGCTGGAACATCCGTTTTGATGAGACAATCAAAGAGTTTGATTTCTCACAAAATCCTGACGAACCTTGTGTGTACAAGAAGGTTAGTGGGAGTGCAGTCGTATTCCTAGTATTATATGTCGATGACATATTACTTATAGGAAACGATATATCAGTCTTACAATCAGTTAAAATTTGGTTGTCCAAAACTTTCTCCATGAAAGACCTGGGAGAAGCAACCTATATCCTTGGGATTAGAATCTATAGAGATAGATCAAAACGGTTGCTTGGTCTTTCGCAGTCTACATATATAGACCGAGTGCTAAAAAGGTTTAGCATGTCGGAATCCAAGAAAGGTTACCTTCCCATCAGGCATGGGATCAACCTTTCAAAGTCTATGTGTCCACGCACAGAAGACGAGAGGATTTGCATGAATAAGATTCCTTATGCATCCGCGATAGGATCTATCATGTATGCTATGTTATGTACTAGGCCCGATGTATCGTATGCTCTGAGCGTCACGAGCAGATACCAGTCTGATCCAGGAATGGATCATTGGGCAACTGTCAAAACAATCCTTAAGTACTTAAGAAGAACTAAGGATGTGCTCCTAATATATGGAGAAGGAGATATGGTAATATGTGGGTATACAGATCCCAGTTTCCAGACAGATTAGGATGACTCCAAATCTTAGTCTGGATACGTATTTACTTTGAATGGAGGCGCAATAAGTTGGAAAAGTTCCAAGCAAGACACTGTAGCGGATTCTACCATGGAAGCGGAATATATCGCGGCTTCGGAAGCAGCAAAAGAAGCAGTCTGGATCAAGAAGTTTGTCTCAGAACTTGGTGTGGTTCCAACCATTGATGAAGCAATACCGGTTTACTGCGACAACAATGGAGCTATTGCACAAGCAAAGGAACCAAGGTCTCATCAGCGATCCAAACACGTGCTTCGCCGCTATCATCTGATCAGAGAGATTATAAGTAGGAATGACATACAAATTGAGAAAATTCCCACTGAAAGGAATTTAGCGGATCCTTTAACTAAGGCCTTGCCTCAAAGCAAGTTTGAGGGTCATGTTAGAGCCTGTGGTATTGGATACCGTAGCGATTGGCATTAGGCCAAGTGGGAGTTTGTTAGTATTGTGAGAGAAGTGTCCTAAGGCAATCGCCTTATGATTGTAATCATTTACTTTAATAAATGAATATTCACTATTTGAGTATACATGTTCATGTATTTGATTGAGATCTTAAACTCATTTACTGAATGTCCGCAATACAATTCACAGCATGAGAGAATTTGTGATGAATTCACAACTAGTGATTATCTCTACATGTGTCATTGTGAAGTATTGAAATTATCCCTAGTCGACGAATTGATAAATACGGACACTATCAATTCTGTTAAGACTAGCATGGGTTATTCTCTAATCAGCTGATTCTCACTGGCTGGTGACATTGGGATGTCCGGAGATGAACATGGATGCTAGTTAAGGGAACTAGTTCATTGGAGTGACTGGCTGTAAAACTTCATATGGGAATCTACATGTAGATATGTCAATGAAGTTCTTACTGCAGCTTAAGTGCGATGTTCCTTTGACTTACGGTGTTCAAGTCATCTTGGTCACGGAGACTTATGCTTTGACATCTTAAGCAAGCATCTCTAAGGAGGTGTGGACCCAGGATGGTTGGGTATAAGCCGAAGTGCCCGAAGATGTTTGAACAGCCTACAAAGGATTCACCACTCCTTGCGAGGAGATGTATACCCAAGGCCTATTGTCGGATTGTTACTCGAAGTCTCTGGCCAGAGCATAACATGTTCCGAGTATGAATCTCAAGGAAACATGAGAGTAATTAGAATCCGTTGGACAAGAAAGACATTACTTGGGCTAGGTGTGACGTAGTCAGCCTAGTGGGGACTGACACACATAGACCGTGTCCTGAACCAAGTGGGTATAAGATGGTGAAGGGAATGAGGCACGATTCATTAGAGCTGCTGAAGGGTTTCAGAATTCTTTCTGAGGTCAACCGTTGATCTTTCGATTAATTGGGGGTCATGATGTACTACTAGGTGCCACTCATGATCGTTCTATAATTGGTTAATTATAGACGGCCAACATAAATCGAAAGCCTATTTAGTCACACGCACAACGAGTAATCCGAGGGATTTAAAACGAGTTGAAAATTGGATTTTTCGATCAAGAGAAATAAGTCGAATCTGAATTTATCAGAGGCGCATCGGAAGCTTAAAACGGCTAAGTCTTTTGAAGGCTTATTGGGCGAAATAAATGAGTTTAATTCGCGAGGAGGCGGCTCGGTTTGGCCGGCCAAAGAGGGTCCCCACCCTCTTTGGTTTGGCCGGCCACAACAAAGGAGAGAAACCAATTTATTTGGTTTAAATTATAAAATAAATCAAGCGCGATTTGTTTTATAAAATTATGGATAAAGAAATTTATATAAAGAAATTTATATAAAGAAATTTATGTAAATAAATTTATTTTCATGGAGATTAAAATAAACTTTAAATGATTTATTTTATTTTATAAAATCAATTGAGAATTGATTTTTCCATGATAAGAAAAAATTATATAGTAAATTTCTTGTAAAAAGTTATTCCATAATAAATTGGGAGATGTGTTTGTTTTATTATAAATTTAGTTATAATAAAACTCGGCATAACGGAATAATTCATAAGATAAATTTCTTATGTAAATTTCTTCCGTTAAAAGGGAGATTTGGCAATGGAGAGGCTACTATATAAAGGAACCAAGGCAAGCCTTGAATTCGAATTAATCAAGAGATTAAGAAGCTCTCTCTCTCTCCCTTATTCTCTCCCACTCTCTCTAGGGTCAGCGCCCACTTTCTCTCTCTAGGGCCGGCGCCTTCACTCCTCCCCTAGGGCCGGCGCACCACCTAGGGCTACCGTGAGCCTCCTCCACCAAGAAGGTGACAAAGAAGAAGAAGAAGCGGATCGCAACTCCTTCCTCTCCCGGATCTTGATCCGTCACTTGGTGGTTAGTCTTCCATCTCTCTCTCTTGATATTCTAGTTGTGCCTTTGGAGAATCTAGTAGTTCTCAACGGCACAAAACTCGTGGCTTTGCGAAGTCATCCCGAAGAGAACTCGGCGTGGACGCGAATAGAGGCGTAGCTTCCAAGGGACGCTACGGTTGGATCTCGTCCCTTTCTTTGAGTTACGTGAGGTACAAAGTAATTAGTTTACTTTTTCGTAAAATTTTAATTTATGATCATGTCCACACACCATAAGGTTGCATGCTAGATACGTGGTTAAAAATAATTTGAGAAATTTTTTATGCTAATTCTTCCGCTGCACGTAATTAATTTTAAAATTACGAACCCGTATCCATGTCAACATGCACCCCGGTCCCAACATTATAGAGACGAAATCAAATTGTAGGAATGGGAATTGATACACAATCAGAGCTGATACGCCAATTCAGAACTTAATTGAATGCAAGAGACAATGCAGATTTGCCAAATCTGTATGCCGAATTTCAGCAGTAACCATATGTTGAACAAGTAAACAAGCTGAAGTTGATGCACAATTCTAGCTCGGAAAAGGTTCAAAGAAACTTATGTGACTGATACAAAATTCAGAAGTAAAACTGAGACTTGCAGAAATGAGGCTGCTTGCAGAAATGGGAACTAAGAAATGCTGCAATTCAGAATCAACCCAATGGCAAGAACGAACAGGACAATTTGAATTTGAAATCACTTGTCTAAAGTTCAGAAAGGATAAATAAGCACTAGAGTATTTTTGACACGAATTCAGAAACTGTCACTAAAAACTTGCAGAAACTAAAAACGGAAATCAGAACTGAAATCTGATACACAGAAGATGCTGAAAAGAAATACAAAAACTGACTTGCGGCAACTAAAATTAAGTGCTGTGTTGTCTAGACAAGCATCTATCTAGCTCGAATGAAGAAATTAACAACTACTAAATACAGAAACAATTTAGAAAACAAACAAAATCTGATACAAGTTCAGAAACTAAATGAGAATGCAGAAATGTAAATGGCACGAAATCTGAATTTGGCACGCCACAATCAAGTTGATACGCAGCAACAAACACGGAAATAAACTAAAATTAAACTCAATTGATCACTAAACAAGTTTCTATACTACTTTACTTGCAGAACTAAAGCTAAATTACAGCAAAATAACTTAAAAACTTAAACTAAGGTAGCTGATAAAAACATTCAGAACAGAACAATGCAGGAATTGAAAATTACAGCTAAAGAAACTGAAATTAACTAGATGAAACTAATCCTCAACCCTTCCCAAGCTCAAAATCTCCTTGGTCGTCAAGCAAGGGCTGGCCTCGAACCCCTAAGCTCAGCAAATCAGTGGAAATCAGCCTCAATCGATCGAATCTGCTCAAACTGCATCAGATGGGGAAATCCAATCCGAATCCCTTCGATCTCAGTTTGTTGAGCTGCGATGATGATTTAGAGAAGACCTGAGCTCACTTGAGAACCCCTACAAGTGACTCAAATCATCGGAAATGGATTGTGGCTGAGATTCGAGTGCTCAGACCACAGAGAATGTCGAAACCCTCAAATAAACTCTGTCCGGATGAAACTTGAGCTGAATTCTCCACCGAAGCTATCTCCAATGATCCAAATGATGATCTAGGGTTGAAGTTGAGGTGGTCGCGCCTCCTTGGATGAAAAACTTGCAAGCAAAACGAACAGAAAACGAAGAAGCTACTATTGCGGCGAAGACGCGACAGGGAAGAAGGCTGCGGGAGTTTGATTAAATACTTAAGCATTGGACGACCCAGATTTCTCCACATCAATCCAACGGCTGATCTTGCTCTGATTTAATCCAAACTTTAATGATGATGATCTAGGGTCAGGATCTGCCTCGTGGTAGCTTGGATCCTCCATATTTGCAATGGATGGTCCAGATCAACATAATCTTTGAATGGACGATCTAGAGCCCTCCGAGCTTGATCCAACGGTTGATTGAGCTCTGATTGGGATGAAACCTTCAGATCTTGATCAGAGTACTTGATCAACCCTAACCCTAGCTCAGATTACTTCAGATGGTCCCGGATGGCTCAGATCTAGCCGCTCTTGAATCGGACGGCCAGGATTAATCCGAAGCTTGATAACTCGATCCGAGTCCACTTCTGACTCAATTTTGACCCAGTATGCCCTAGGTCCAGGATCTTTTCATGCCTACAAAAAATAGATCAAAAATTTAGTGGCCAAATAATCCAAATATGTGTAATTTTGTAATTAAGTCCAAAATAAGAGGAAGTCCTAAAACCTAGGGTAAAATCACAATTAAGCAAGTAAAACATGGGTCAAACATGGATTTTAGCAATTAAAATAATCAACAAAATGGTACTTATCAACTCCCCCACACTTAAGCTTGAGCGTCTCGCAAAACTACTAAGTAAGTATCCCCTAGATTTCTTAAGCATAATTAGAAGCAAATGAAAAAAATTACCTAAGGTTGTCAATTCTCAAAAATCTAAGCTCTATGGATTAGTATCTCGTCCTTAAATCAACAACTTAGCCTTTTCATCATCATGATTCATTGAGATGAATTTAACTCACTAGCCTTTCAAGGAAAATTTTGGGTGGCTCTCTCCTTAAGTTCTAAGTTGATGATGGAAGTGGAGCTCACTCACACACACATGCTTCTTGCACTACCATAGGCTTGCTTATTGTCTACTCTCCACCATTATTCATGATTAGGATCAATATCTACAAAAACAAGTGTAAACATGGAAAATGGTTAGAAATGGAGTAAAAACTAAGAAAATAGAAAATTTGATAAAGTGGAAGACTTGAGTGCTTGAGGATATTTTTGATGTTCTTTGCTTCTCTTTACAGTCCTCTAGTGCTATAAAAATGTGGTGAAGTCAAACTTAAATAATTCCTTTGATTTGGGTGAAGAAAACCCCATTGGTCTCAATGTGCCAACTTCCACCTTGCGTGCCAATTTTCTTTCTCCATTCTTCTTTCCTGATTTTTTTTCTCTTCTTTTATCCTCTAGCAAGGTCAGAATGTATTGTAGCAAGGCTTAAATCCGGGTGAGAAAAACTTCACTTGTTTTCATGGTACTAACATTCCATTTTGTGTGCCAACTTTGTTTCTCTCTTTTTTTCCAACTGTTTTCTTTCTTTTTTTTTCTTTGCAGATTCAACAATGTGCTCAGCTCCCAAATTGTTATCAGAATCAACTTCAATCCTTCTAGTGCCATGGGCTTCTAAAGAAATACTACTTGTTGTTTTTAGTTCCCAATTTTTTTTCTCCTTCTTGTCTTTAGCTGCATTTTTTTTTCTTCTGTTCCATGATTCAATTTCCACTCCACGCAGCTAATTTCAGGACTTGCCATTCTTCGGTTGCTTAGCAACAGCTAACATCAAATAACAGTGGAGAGTTTCAGCCATTGCACTGCAATTCGAATTCCAGCCACTGCACTTGCATTGCATTTCACTACTACTTTCAGATTTCCAATCTGCTGCAATTAAATTGAGTTCAGGGAAGAGCCATTCTGCATCCTTTGTTTAATTTCAGCAATACACTGCTAAATTAGAAAACTCAGATTCAGTTTAAAGTTGATACAGAATTTCTTGTATGAAAACAACTTCATATGGTAAACAATTTCTGCACTTGAACTTGGCACAGATTTCTGCACTTGTCCAGCTGCTTCCAACTGATTTTTTTCTTGCTCTGTCCCTATTTTGGAGATTCAACAACAGCTCCCAACAGATTCTTAAGCATTTTGCAGCTTCACATGCATAAGGTATTCGTTTAAGCTTATGACTTAGCATGGTTTGCTTCCAACTCTTTTCTTTCAACTCTTTTTTTTTCTCTCTTCTTCATATCTGAATTTCTCAGCTTTTACTCAGCTTGTTGAATTCTGTACAGCTGAAATTCATCCTTTCTTCAGCTGCATTTCAAACAATTCGGATCAATAGATGCTTCACATATTTTTCTCCATTTTGGCACAAACAAATTTTTTTTTCTTTTTGCTTTTGCGTGCCAAATTTGAACTTGGACTTGCAGATTTTTTTCATTTTTTTTTCATTCGTTTCCACTTGGATCTTCAAAGTATGCTAAGGAAGCTAGATCTCCAATTGGTTCCATCTTTCTTGCTCATTCTTGACATCAACTCACTCAAAATGTAATTGTTTCCATCCCTCCATTGCAAAATTTTTTTTCTTTTTGGATCGAAATGCCTTCTTGATACAAAACTTTTCCAAAACACTAATCACTCCCCCACACTTAAATCTTTGTCCGTCTCGGGCAAAATAGCATCAAGAAAACATCCCAAGCAAACAAATCCCTAGAAAAATGGGGTTAAGAGTAGGAAAATAGAAAGGAAAATTGAAAAGAGTATGTATCAAGTATGATCATTGCTAAGAATAATATGGAAAAGGGAAACAAATTGATTAGCCTCCATAGATGTGATCCAATCATTGAAATATGATTTTGAAAGAACCTAAGCAAGTTCTAAAGTACAATAACATATGTGTGTCACAAATATAAGGCTAATTCTCACTAGGCAAAAAAAATAATTCATCTCAAGTCCTCAATCAAGAATCTAAAGAAAAGTAGTACTCAAGCATCCAAGAATTCATCCATTGGCTCAAACCCTAAGTTTTAACAACCAAATTTAATTTATTTTCAAAAGACTCTAAAATACTATGGAGATAACCTAGAGGGATACTTTTATTTCTACTCATACAAGAAACAAATTTCCAAGAGAACCAACATGCATTTATTGACAAGAGCTCAATTTAAAAGAAAATTCTACTTCTAGAAAGCATGAAAATGAAAAATGCAATAAAAGAAAATACAAGAAAGAACAATCTCCCCTTTATTTCTGGTGGACGGAGTCTATCAAGAAGGAGCCTCCATCGTGGTAGTGGAGGGACATGGGTGGCTGAGAGAATTAGAACTCCCCCACACTTGAACTTTACAAAAAGTTGCTCTGATGGCCTAAGGCGATTCAGGTTCAAGATCCATTGAAGGAATGGAGTGCTATGAATTAGAGTAAAATCAACTCCTCCTTCTTGATGCCTTTTAGTAGTCCTTCTAGGAGGTTGAAGTCTGTTCAGTTGGAGCACCCACTCCTGAAGTCTTCTGGACCCTGCAAAATAATGTAATACCTCTCTCAAGCGTGCAGGGTCAGAAAGAAATAAAATAATATCAGTCTCTGCATGAAATGTATCCAAATCTGCATCATATCCAATGAAATCAATTCTTGGTGCCTCAATAAATTTCTCACAATTATTTTCTATAAAATTTGCATCCAGGAACTCATCACAAATAAAGAAATCAATTTTTGGCACTTCAATAGAAATTTTACAATTATTTTCTACCAAGGATGTATCAAGCAATGTGTCACAGCCAATAAAATCAATCTCAGATACCTCCATAAGTTTTTCACATTCAACCTCAGCATAAGATATAGCAAGAGATTCATCACAATAAATAACATCAATTTCAGGCACTTCTAAAAATTTTTCACTATCCATATCCACAAAAGAGGTATCAAGAGATTCATCATAACAAACAACATCAATTATAGGTCCCTCTAAAATTATTTCGCAATCCATATCAAGAGATGTATCAAGTAATGCATTACGACCAATGAAATCAATTTTTGGTACCTCTATTAGATTTTCACAAGCAGTTTCTGTTGGTGCAGGAAGCACCAGATCGAACCTTGTTTTGATATTGGCAAAGGATTCAAAGGTAAGGATTATTTGTTGTCTAACAATGCTGCTTGAGAGTGCAGGAAACAAAGTCCTAGCGAAGGGCTGCTAGGCACCTGACGATGGGCTGTCAGGAAACCAAGTCCTGGCGAAGGGCTGCTAGGCGAAAACCAAGTCCTGGCGAAGGGCTGCTAGGCGAAAACCAAGTCCTAGCGAAGGGATGCTGGGCGAAACTCAAGACCTGGCGAAGGGCTGCTGGGCAAAAACCAAGTCCTGGCGAAGGGCTGCTGGGCGAAACTCAAGACCTGGCGAAGGGCTGCCGGGCAAAAGTCCAACTGGAGGAGCCGGTTGGCACCAGGTAAATTCTCCCGAGAGGAGTAGGTGAGGACGCGTTCCCCTTGAGGGAACATTAGGCGTCGGTTAGACCTAGGGCTCCATTTTGGAGACCAAAGTCAGAACCAAGACAGCTAAGGCTGTATAACCTATTATTTTATTGTTTTATTGTGTTTTGGACTAACCCTGGATGCAGGACCTAAGGAACGAGTGTCTGCAGCTCAGAATGCCTCAAAGGAATGAGGCAACCGCTGACCAGGGCGCCCGGAGTGTCCCGGGCGCCCCCATGGTGAACACAAAACACAACAAGACAAGAAAGACTTCGACAGTACATACCCAGGGCGCCCCCATAGCGAACCAACTCAGCCGCGTCTGCGCTACACGCCCAGGGCGCCCCCGCTGTCCCGGGCACCCCCAGCCAGACTTACCGAGGAGAGCTCAGCGCTGCAGATAAGGCTTTGACCGGTCAATGCGGGCGCCCCGAGTCATCCGGGCGCCCCGGTCAAACCGGATCCCGAGGATAAGGGGATCAGACGGCGACCGAGCAACAACCGGATCTGCTGCCACGTGGGGGGGCGCCCCCGTCGACCAGGGCGCCCCCAGGCCCTATATAAAGGGCCCTCGACCTCCTTCTTCATAGCATCAATCACTGCGACACTTCTGCGCTCTTCTGCTTCCGCGACACGCTCCAGAAATCTTCCAACTCGAGCTGACGACGTCCCGCTGCTCCGAAACTTCGATCTACACCGGACGTCGGTAACGAAGAGCTGTATTTAAAGTTTACTAAACTGTTCTTGTTATTATCTTTCCTGTAATCTTTTACGAACTTATAGAATTGCCCGCAGAAAACGGTCAACGACCGTGGGCCTTGGAGTAGGAGTCGACCCAGGCTCCGAACCAAGTAAAACGACCGTGTTAGCGTTGTTTTTGCTCTGTTTTATTCCGCTGCGCACTTACTCTTTTTAAATCCGAACGAATTGCGACATTCACCCCCCCCCCTCTCTCGCATTTCTCGATCCAACAGTTTCTACACAAGGTATATCAATAAAGTCATCATAACCAATAAAGTCAGCACTAGGTACCTTTCTGAATTTTTCTGAACAAAGAGGAGGAATACTTACCTGAGCGTGCTGAAGAATACCTTGAGGTTCTACAAGAGTAAATGTATCCATGGCCTCCTCCTGATCAAGTACATGCTCCTCTTCAGGCTCAAGTTCTGGTGGACACTCAACTAAAGCAGGTGATCCTTGGGTTCTTGCTTCCACCATGCAAGTCCCTACACTTTCTGGTTCATTATCTGAATCTTGTGGTGGTCCCTAGGGCTTAGTGCAATCCCCTACACCTGTGGAATCATCTCCCGTGTATGTTTCTCCTGAAATATCTGCAACAACAATATCAGAAAAATTAGGACCATCAATAATACTATCATCACCAAATAAAAGATGAGAATGGTCCTGTGGAGCTTCAGAATCTTCTTGAGCTGAAAAATTTGGAAATGGATTTTGAGTAGGAATCTCCGGAGGAATGCATGCTGTAGGTGCCCTGATTTTAATGATTTCTTCTTCTTCTTCTTCTACCAAATTTGCAAGATTACTTGAAGAAGGACTTGGCCATGCACTAGGGTCACCTTGATCTGTTATAAACTCAACTCCGGGGGTGTTTAAACTTGACACAACCTCTTCATTCCCTAAAGTTAGATCACCATCATACCCCTCAGAATCTTGAGTAGCTGGAGAAGATAATTGTCCTAATTCTTGGGCTTTTATTTGTTTCATTTGTTCAACTATTTGTTCAAGGCATCTTCCAAGGTCTTTAAGATGAGAATAGAGTTGGTCTTGAAATGTGACATGAGGTTGCTGAAGACCAAGAGTAGGCTGTGCATTCTGAAATGGAGACTGTGGGGGTTGATCAAATGGTTGAACAAGCTGATTAAACTGCTGAAAATTTGGTTCACAAGTTGGTGGAGATTGCTGAAAATTGTAGCCCTGGAAATCCTGGATCTGAGGCTGAAATTGTGGTGGTGAAAACTGAAATTGAATGGTCTGGAAATTCTGATCTTGTAATTGAAAATTTGGATCATATGGCTGTGAATGTTGAAGAGGTTGTTGAAAATTCAGTATAGGTTGAAATTCTTGCTGCCATGGCTGAGGTTGAGGCTGAAATTGATTATTTCCCTGCTGAAAACTTACAAAAGGCTGCTGGAAATTTTGGTTAAGATGCTGAAATTCTTGGTTTGTTTGAACTTGATGGAAGGGTGGTTGCTGAAAATTCAGATTATCTTGGTACCCTTGCTGAATTCCTTGAAAAGGTGATTGGTTTTGTTGATAGGATTGCTGAAATTGGGGCTGAAATTGTGGTGGTGAAAACTGAAATTGAATGGTCTGGAAATTTGGTTGATTTTGCTGAAAATTTTGGAAAGGCTGAAAAAACTGATTCATTGACTGAAATTGATCATTTGGGTGCTGAAATTGTTGAATTGGTTGAAATTGCTGTAGTGGCTGATTGAAAGGTTGGTTCTGCTGTTGAAATTGTTGACACGGCTGCTGGTAAGTAGATGAAAACATTTTGAACCTTCAGCCCTGTCATAAAACAAACAAGAAAAATGGCAGCAACCGTATACAAAAGATAAAACAACAGAAAATAGAATCAAATGATATACCCATAAGCATAGAAGCAAAAATCAAACAAATCAACTAGTTGCTTCCCCGGCAACGGCGCCAAAAATTTGATGGACCCGAAATACTAGGTTAAGTTGTCACGAAATGTGTGAGTCCATCAGAATTTAAAATATTTATAAAATGTGCTGGAAACCCTTTTTGCAATCAAAATGTGAAAACGTAGTAAAGGGGCCACAGGTCGTATTTTTCCTCGGGACTAGTTGATGTTGTGTGATTCGTGCTTGTATTTATGTGTCGTTTGTGAAATTGGGTTTCAAATAAAATCTGGGGTTGTTGGCAATTTAGAAATAAAAGAGCAATAAAATAAAGTAAGGAACTTAGCTAGGCAATGGCAATTAAGGACTCAACCAATTATGAAATTAACTCTAACTAAGGCAATTCGAATGCAAGCAAGTTGTAAAGTTCGCAAATCTGATTTTTAAGAATGATCCAGCAAAATCAATGTTCCCTTGATACAAAGGTCAGAAACTCTAAACTGATATGCACCAATGAAAACAGGTAGTTCAGAAATTAATGCAAGCTATCATTGAGGTTATGTGCAGGAATTTGAATGAATAAAATTCAGAAACCGAAGACACCTCTCTGATCAGCTGACATAAAGATTGCAGACACGAGCTGAAGGAGAAAACAGAAATGGTCTGAATTATAGAGACGAAATCAAATTGCAGGAATGGGAGTTGATACATAATCAGAGCTGATACGCCAATTCAGAACTTAATTGAATGCAAGAGACAATGCAGATTTGCCAAATCTGTATGCAGAATTTCAGCAGCAACCATATGTAGAACAAGTAAACAAGCTGAAGTTGATGCACAATTCTAGCTCGGAAAAGGTTCAAAGAAACTTATGTGACTGATACAAAATTCAGAAGTAAAACTGAGACTTGCAGAAATGAGGCTGCTTGCAGAAATGGGAACTAAGAAATGCTGCAATTCAGAATCAACCCAATGGCAAGAACGAACAGGACAATTTGAATTTGAAATCACTTGTCTAATGTTCAGAAAGGATAAATAAGCACTAGAGTATTTTTGACACGAATTCAGAAACTGTCACTAAAAACTTGCAGAAACTAAAAACGGAAATCAGAACTGAAATCTGATACGCAGAAGATGCTGAAAAGAAATACAAAAACTGACTTGCGGCAACTAAAATTAAGTGCTGTGTTGTCTAGACAAGCATCTATCTAGCTCAAATGAAGAAATTAACAACTACTAAATACAGAAACAATTTAGAAAACAAACAAAATCTGATACAAGTTCAGAAACTAAATGAGAATGCAGAAATGTAAATGGCACGAAATCTGAATTTGGCACGCCACAATCAAGTTGATACGCAGCAACAAACACGAAAATAAACTAAAATTAAACTCAATTGATCACTAAACAAGTTTCTATACTACTTTACTTGCAGAACTAAAGCTAAATTACAGCAAAACAACTTAAAAACTTAAACTAAGGTAGCTGATAAAAACATTCAGAACAGAACAATGCAGGAATTGAAAATTACAGCTAAAGAAACTGAAATTAACTAGATGAAACTAATCCTCAACCCTTCCCGAGCTCAAAATGTCCTTGATCGTCAAGCAAGGGCTGACCTCGAACCCCTAAGCTTAGCAAATCAGTGGAAATCAGCCTCAATCGGTCGAATCTGCTCAAACTACATCAGATGGGGAAATCCAATCCGAATCCCTTCAATCTCAGTTTGTTGAGCTGCGATGATGATTTGGAGAAGACCTGAGCTCACCTGAGAACCCCTACAAGTGACTCAAATCATCGGAAATGGATTGTGGCTGAGATTCGAGTGCTCGGACCACAGAGAATGCCGAAACCCTCAAACAAACTCTGTTCGAATGAAACTTGAGCTGAATTCTGTTAGATCGTTGCCGGACCGCTAGAGGGGGGTGAATAGCGGTTTGTCGATTCTCTTTACTCTACAAGATTGTTAGCGCAGCGGAAATATAAATAAAAATAATAATAACAAAGAAACAATGCTAACAAACCAATTTTAGTTGGTATCCACCACGGTCGGGTGACTAATCCAACAATCCTTCGGCGGATCAAACCTCGGATAACCTACGGCTAGAACCGTGTCGCTCCTTGTGGGTGGAGAAACCTCTCCACAATCCTTTGCAAGCTACTGAGTGTTGGGACCGGGTGCATGTTGACAAGGATACGAGTTCGTAAAATTTAAAATTTTTACGTGCAGCGGAATAGTTTGCATAAAATAATTTCCTAAATTATTTTAACTTCGTATCTAGCATGCAACCTTATAGTGTGTTGACATAATCATAAAATAAAACTTTGTGGAAAAGTAAACAAATTTACCAAGTACCTCTCGTAACTCGAAGTAAGGGACGAGATCCAACCGTAGCGTCCCTTGGAAGCTCCGCCTCTATTCGCGTCCACGCCGAGTTCTCTTCGGGATGACTTCGCAAAGTCATGAGTTTTGTGCCGACTAGAACTACTAGATTCTCGGAAGGCACAACTAGATGAACAAGAGAGGAAATATAGGAAACTAACCAACGAAGTAACGGAATCGAATTCCGAGAAGAGAGGAGTCGCTATCCGCTTCTTCTTCTTCGTGTTCGGGTTCTCCTTCTTCTTCTTGAAGCTCACGGCCTCCACCACCTTGGATGTAGGTTGGGCGCCGGCCCTAAGGGAAGAGAGGGAGAAGGAGAGATTAAGAGAGAGAGGGAGAGAATAATTAATCTGTTGATTAATTGATTGGAATAAGGGCTAGCCTTTGGTTCCTTTATATAGTAGCAACTCCTTTGCTAAGTCTCCCTCTAAACCGAATTAACGGAATTAACGGAATTAGTTATAAGAAATTTATCTTATAAATTTTCTGATTAATTATTCCGTTTAAACCGAGTCTTTATTATAAAACAATTTATAATAAAACTAATTCTTCTTCTCTTTAAATTATGGAATAAATTTTTATAAGAAATTTATAAACTTTCTTATTATGGAAAAATCAATTCATAATTGATTTTATAAAATTAAAATAAACCAATTCATGGATTATTTTAATCTTCCATAAAAGAATAAATTTCTATAAATTTTATTTATATAAATTTCTTTATACAAATTTATTTATCCATAATTTATAAAACAAATCACACTAGATTTATTTTATTAATTAAACCAATTAAATTGGTTTAATCTCCCTTTAATGGCCGGCCACCACAAGGAGGGTTAGCACCCTCTTTGGCCGGCCAAACCAACCCGAACCGGTCGCGAATTATACTCATTTAATTCGCCCAAAAAGCCTTCAAAAGACTTAGCCATTTTTAGCTTCCATTGCGCCTCTGATTAACTCAGATTCGACTTATTTCTCTTGATCGGAAAATCTAATTTTCAACTCGTTTTAAATCCCTCGGATTACTCGTAGTGCGTGTGACTAAATAGGCTTTCGATTTATGTTGGCCGTCTATAATTAACTAATTATAGAACGATCATGAGTGACACCTAGTAGTACATCATGATCCCCAATTAATCGAAAGATCAACGGTTTGACCTCAGAAGAAATTATTCTGAAACCCTTCAGCAGCTCTACTAAATCGTGCCCCATTCCCTTCACCACCTTATACCCACTTGGTTCAGGACACGGTCAATGGTGTCAGTCCCCACTAGGCTGACTACGTCACACCTAGCCCAAGTAGTGTCTTTCTCGTCCATTGGATTTCTAATTACTCTCATGTATTTTAGAGACTCGCACTCTAAACATGATATACTCTGGCCAGAGATTTCTGAGTAACAATCCGACGATAGGCCTGGGTATACATCTCCTCGCAAGGAGTGGTGAATCCTTTGTAGGCTGTTCAAACATCTTCGGGCACTTCGGCTTATACCTAATCATCCTGGGTCCACACCTCCTTGGAGATGCTTGCTTAAGATGTTAAAGTATAAGTCTCCATGACCAAGATGACTTGAACACCGCAAGTCAAAGGAACATTGCACTTAAGCTGCAGTAAGAACTTCATTGACATATCTACATGTAGATTCCCATATGAAGTCTTACAGCTAGTCACTCCAATGAACTAGTTCCCTTAACTAGCATCCATGTTTATCTCCGGACATCCCAATGTCACCAGCCAGTGAGAATCGGCTGATTAGAGAATAACCCATGCTAGTCTCAACAGAATTGATAGTGTCCGTTTTTATCAATTCATCGACTAGGGATAATTTCAATACTTCACAATTGCACATTAGAGATAATCACTAGTTGTGATCCCATCACAAATTCTCTTATGCTGTGAGTTGTATTGCGGACATTCAGTAGATGAGTTTAAGATCCCAATCAAATACACAAAACATGTATACTCAAATAGTGAATTATTATTTATTAATATAAATGTTTACATCATAAGGCGATTACCTTAGGACACTTCTCTCATATCACTAACACTGAGCACACAAGACTACTAACTTGCCCTATCCAAGCAAGTTTCGTCAAGAAACTCAACCACCACGACGTCCTCTTTAAATAGGATTCGGGGTTGATTTCTCGCTACCAGTCGACTGCCCCAAGGGCAGTCGACTGGTGCCAGCCAAATTCGACCGTTGACACTCCCAATGTTCGAATTTGCCAGCTCACCAGCCACCTACCAGTCGACTGCCCCCGGGCAGTCGACTGGTCCCAGGCTGAGACCTTTCTGTGAGTTCCATCAGTCGACTGCCCCCAGGCCAGTCGACTGGTCTACTCACCCACCTAAGGTCACCCTTCCTGAGTACATTCCACTCCGTACTCAAACCCTAGGATTTCCCGAGTACAATCACACAACACTCGTACCCTCACGACTCGACTGACTCCTCTTTAGCAGCCTCGACTGTTGCCTTCGCGCCCTCTTCATCTTCGGCTCCCGTCCCTCGGATGCACGCAAGCCTCCAGCTTGCCTCCATGTCATCCTTCACGCATGCCTCGAAGTCCGCGCCCATCAGCTCATTGTCCCTGCTGTCCAAAGTCCCTCGGATGCGCACGCAAGCCTCCAGCTTGCCTCCATGCCATCCTTCACCGTACCGAGACCGTCCAGTCAAGTCCATATGCGTAACCTGTACAACCTGCACACTCAACATACACATATCAAATACAAGGGTAAACCTAACTTAAACCCTTTGCCCAAACATCAAAACCCATGGTCACTCCGGACCATCTTAGGGTTGATTGCTCCAATAATCTCCCCATTTTTGATGTTTGGCAATCCGTTTAAGTTAGGAAAAAAAACAAGATAGTAGTCAATAGCAAACACCATGCTAAAATAAATGCATATGCAATGCATGTATGGATCCTATCCAAGGCATCCCACACCTAACCCTCCAAGTTAGGACTTTTTACACACCTAGCTCTCCAAGCTAGGAATTTTACCACCTAACCCTCTAAGTTAGGATTTTTCCACACAAACTGGGCTTTTTAAAGCTTCTCCCAAGCTCCCCCTACATTGGACTTACAAAGGCTTTTTAAGAACCTGTCCAAGGTTCCCCTTATGCCAAGAAGGGAGCAACCATGCTCCCCCTTAATCTTAACTCCCCCTAAACCTAGGGTTTCATGCAAAGGTAAGTTTGGTTTCCCAACTTAAACACAAACTTCTCTCCCCCTTTGCCATACATCAAAAAGACCCCAATAATTACCCAATTATTGGTTCTATTAATCCCTAATGACCATAAACAATGTGTACTAGCCCCATACACTTGTTTTGCATCATTTAGACCCCAAACCAGTTGCTGATACAAAAATTGGCCTTGACCACTCGACTGCCAAAATGGCAGTCGACTGATACTCTGAAAGTCTAAAATTTCAGCATTTCTGACGAAGTTCAGAAATGCTCCAAAAATTCCACAAATCTCCAAAAATTCCCAAATTTTGTGGAGAGGTTTGTGGTACCCATATCTACTTGGGAAAAATATATTCCAAAATATATCTATCACCATTCCCATGTTTGACACAAAACCCAAAATTAGCCAAAAACTTCAATCAAACCTTGACCTAAAGTCCCAGTTTTGGTTTCCTCTTGATGTCTTTGCCCATGCTACCCCACAATGCACCCTTAGCATTGATTTTTATGACAATAACACATCAAAAACCAATTTTCATGCAATATGGCTCCAATGTCATATTTTCATGCATGAAACTCAACAACACCGTGCCAAAACCCAAGAATTGAGACTCAAGTCCGTCTCCAATTCTTTTGGCACACTCCATGGTCCATCTAGACCTTTGGGAGCACCCCCTCCCAAAGTCCATTCACCATATATCCCAAAGGCTCCTAGAGCTCCCCCTTGAGCTCTTAGCCCTAGCCACCTCCCTAGGTGACTCAAGAAGCACTAGACCATACCGGTGTTCCCCCGGTGACTCTTGGCCTATAAAATTGACCTTCTTAACCTTAGACACCTTGTCCTTGGTTAATTCACTCTTTTTACCTTTGGATGGCACCCCCTTGCCATCCTTAGACTTCCCCTTCTTGCCATGATCATATGCCTTCCCAGCATATTTCTTTTTGTTGGCCTTGGAAGTCTTAGATCGGTAGCCCAATCCCGATCTATCATAGTTGGGTTTCAAACTACCCAACACCATGTCTAGACCTTTAGATCCAATCTTGAATCTTTCTAAGGTCTTTTCTAAAGTATCAAGCCTTGCCCTCAAGGCTTGATTTTCCCTTTCTAAGTCCTTGAACTTGGTGTCCATATGTCCACCTTGGACATTTCTAGGCCTACCCATTTTCTTAGGCATTTGTTTCCCTTCCTTGGGGTTAATGCCTTTAGCCTTGGATACATAGGTCTTAGGCCTATTATGATGCATGCTTTTTCTAGAGTGATGATCTACCTTGTTATTCTTATTTCTATCATGATATTTAAAACCATGGTTATGCACAAAAAGACAATTTTCATGAAATCTAGCATGTATGGATGAATGATTTACATTATTTCTAATATTCATGGATGGGTAATTGGCATGATTCTTAGCATTCATGGAGGAACTTAAATATGAATGACAATTTAATCTAGGTTTAGGAATTACCTCCCTTACCCTTGTAGTCCCTCCTTGATGTGGACTTCTTCTCTTCTTTCTTTCTTCTTTTTCCCATCTTCTTAGATGCTCCATTTTCTTTATTTCACCTTTCTTTGGGCACTTGGTGTGGTAGTGCCCTAGCTCACCACATGTGAAGCATCTAATCTTCATTTTTCTCTCTTGGGCTCCTCCATTCCTACAATTCATGTTAGATTTTAATCGAATGGACCCGGGTTTAGAGAGTACCTCCTTTTTACCTTTTGGGCACTTATCCGTGTAGTGCCCCTTTTCATTGCAACCAAAGCATATAATGTGATCTTTCTTCCTTGCTTTGGTGGAGGTTGAGACTTCTTCAACTTTTGATGATGTGGATGTCTCCTCTTGATCCGGCATGGAAGTGGATCTCTCCTCCCCCTCAATCCTTGAGGTGGAGACCTCTTCCTCTTCTTGAATCACGGAGCTTTTCTCCTTAGGCTCTTGAATTTTTGTAGGAGTCTCATGATACTCTTTTACCTTGCTCCATAATTCACATGCACTTTGATATGACCATACACAACTCAAGATGTCGTTAGGTAATATATCAACCAAAATATTTGTTACCTTCTCATTGGCCCGGAATTGTTCTTGTCGCTCTTTGTCCCAATATCTAGGACGAAGCTTCTTCCCGTGCTTGTCCTTTGGAACTTCGAAGGGCTCTTCAAGCGCAATTCGGCATGCCCAATCCATTCCGAACCACGTCTCGATCCTCGCCTTCCAATATGCAAAATCTTCATTGTTGTAGGCCGGTGGTGTGTAGATCTCGTCCCCAAGTGGACCTTCACCCTCCATTTCCTCTAGCGTATGCTCCCTCGGCGGTTAGTCCGATCAAGAGCGGTCCTTCGCTCTGATACCAATTGTTAGATCGTTGCCGGACCGCTAGAGGGGGGGTGAATAGCGGTTTGTCGATTCTCTTTACTCTACAAGATTGTTAGCGCAGCGGAAATACAAATAAAAACAATAATAACAAAGAAACAATGCTAACAAACCAATTTTAGTTGGTATCCACCACGGTCGGGTGACTAATCCAACAATCCTTCGGTGGATCAAACCCCGGATAACCTCCGGCTAGAACCGTGTCGCTCCTTGTGGGTGGAGAAACCTCTCCACAATCCTTTGCAAGCTACTGAGCACACAAGACTACTAACTTGCCCTATCCAAGCAAGTTTCGTCAAGAAACTCAACCACCACGACGTCCTCTTTAAATAGGACTCGGGGTTGATTTCTCGCTACCAGTCGACTGCCCCAAGGGCAGTCGACTGGTGCCAGCCAAATTCGACCGTTGACACTCCCAACGTTCGAATTTGCCAGCTCACCAGCCACCTACCAGTCGACTGCCCCCAGGGCAGTCGACTGGTCCCAGGCTGAGACCTTTCTGTGAGTTCCATCAGTCGACTGCCCCCAGGCCAGTCGACTGGTCTACTCACCCACCTAAGGTCACCCTTCCTGAGTACATTCCACTCCGTACTCAAACCCTAGGATTTCCCGAGTACAATCACACAACACTCGTACCCTCACGACTCGACTGACTCCTCTTTAGCAGCCTCGACTGTTGCCTTCGCGCCTTTTTCATCTTCGGCTCCCGTCCCTCGGATGCACGCAAGCCTCCAGCTTGCCTCCATGTCATCCTTCACGCATGCCTCGAAGTCCGCGCCCATCAGCTCATCGTCCCTGCTGTCCAAAGTCCCTCGGATGCGCACGCAAGCCTCCAGCTTGCCTCCATGCCATCCTTCACCGTACCGAGACCGTCCAGTCAAGTCCATCTGCGTAACCTGTACAACCTACACACTCAACATACGCATATCAAATACAAGGGTAAACCTAACTTAAACCCTTTGCCCAAACATCAAAACCCATGGTCACTCCGGACCATCTTAGGGCCGATTGCTCCAACAAATACTCCACCGAAGCTATCTCCAATGATCCAAATGATGATCTAGGCTTGAAGTTGAGCTGGTCGCGCCTCCTTTGATGAAAAACTTGCAAGCAAAATGAACAGAGAATGAAGAAGCTACTGTTGCGGCGAAGACGCGACAGGGAAGAAGGCTGCGGGAGTTTGATTAAATACTTAAGCATTGGACGACCCAGATTTCTCCACATCAATCCAACAGCTGATCTTGCTCTGATTTAATCCAAACTTTAATGATGATGATCAGGGGTCAGGATCTGCCTTGTGGTAGCTCGGATCCTCCAGATTTGCAACAGATGGTCCAGATCAACATAATCTTTGAATGGACGATCTAGAGCCCTCCGAGCTTGATCCAACTGTTGATTGAGCTCTGATTGGGATGAAACCTTCAGATCTTGATCAGAGTGCTTGATCAACCCTAACCCTAGCTCGGATTGCTTCAGATGGTTCCGGATGGCTCAGATCTAGCCGCTCTTGAATCGGACGGCCAGGATTAATCCGAAGCTTGATAACTCGATCCGAGTCCACTTCCGACTCAAGTTTGACCCAGTATGCGCTAGGTCCAGGATCTTTTCATGCCTACAAAAAATAGATCAAAAATTTAGTGGCCAAATAATCCAAATATGTGCAATTTTGCAATTAAGTCCAAAATAAGAGGAAGTCCTAAAACCTAGGGTAAAATCACAATTAAGCAAGTAAAATATGGGTCAAACATGGATTTTAGCAATTAAAATAATCAACAAAATGGTACTTATCAATGCACCCTCATCCTACAATGCTATCCTCGGACATCCCGCGCTCAGTGTGTTCCAGGCGATGGTCTCAGTCTACCACCAGAAGATCATGCTCCTGGTGGGCGATCAAGTAGTGGAGGTCAAGGGAGACCAGCTGGCTTCCCGACGATGTTACAGCGAGGAGGTTCAGACGGAAGCCTGCATGAACCTAAAGGCTAAAGAAGCTCTGCAAGTGGATCTCACCAACCCTCGGGAGGAGGACAGATCTAGAGAAGAACGGAGGGAGGTCGAGGTGAAGAAGTCCAAATACACGCTCACCAGATGGGGGGAGTTACAAAGATTACGACTGACCTCCCACCGGAGTTGAGAAGTAGACTGATCAACTACTTGCAAAGTCATCGGTGTGGTGCCGGAAGTACCAAAGTCGAACCTATGTTTTGATAATGCCAAAGGGTTCAGAAGTTAAGGTGTTGTTGTAATCTAACAATGTTGATTAAGTGTGCAGGGAAAGTCCTAGGTACACTAGGCACTAAGTCCTGGTTCTATTAATTGGAAAAACTAAGTCCTGGTCGTGGGCTGGGCAACTAAGTCCTGACGTAAGGTTGGGCACTAAGACCTGGTAGAGGACTGGGCACCGAAGACCTGGTTAGTAAAGCTGGGCACTAAGACCTGGTCGCAGATTGGGCCCCTTAAAACGATTGAAGAAAGGCTTACGTCCAACTACCTCTGAGGATGCAGCCTCCCCGTTTCCAGTCGTCGGGACCGGACCCCCCTCCTCTGTCATTGCTATGTCTTCTCCCGTTACGAGTGCCATAGCCCCTGCAGCCGACCTTCCTCATGGCAAGGAGGTACCCACGGGACCGCCTCGCTCCCATCGGAAGGCTCCCCCAGCGACGAAGAAGGCTATCGACAGTTCCCAGTCTATTCGTATAGAGGGGGTCACCACAGGGGCATCACCGAGCACTTCAAGTTCGAAGGAAGACGTCCCCCACCCCAGCGACGTCCCTGGCTCCTCCGCTCCCCCTACTGTGGGGGCTCCTGGTCCGCCGTGGCGAGTAGCCGGATCAGCCCAATACCTGGACATGTTGCACCAATCCTTATTGGCGGTAAATACCTCGCTCGTGCGCCTCACTTCCTCTTAGCCTCCTTTTACTAACTATCTTTATTCACCCCCCCAAGGTTGCTTCGAACTGCGCGACCTTGAGCCATCTACTGCATTCCAGAGGGGTTACTGAGAATCTCCTGCAGCAGGTGGCAGATGCTGAGGCAGAAACAGACCGAGCTCGTGAGGTCGGCCTCCTGCAACTAGAGTTCAGTCGGGTCCTCCGACAGAAAGCTGATCATTATCTGTCTGCCTTAATATCGGCCGAGGATACCCTACACGGGAACAAACTTCGAGAATGCTTGGGGTCCGAGAGGAACCAAGCTCTAGAAGAGGACTTACAAAAACTATCGCAAGAGCGAGAGCAACTCCGGGCCTGCAATGAGGAGTTGTCCAACTAAGTTAATCGTTTGGAGTCTTCTAAGAAAATCCTGGAGGACCGGGGTGCAGAATAGGAGCGCGTGATAGCTTTGCGAGCACACGACTTAGAACTTTCAAGCTCTCACGTAGTCAATCTCCAGGATCAAGTGATCCAAGCTAACGCCCAAGTTGCTTCTGCCTCTCAAAAGCTCCACGAAGTACAAGAGGTTCAGGCGCGCCTGCTCCTAGAGGTGGAGGCACTAAAGCTGGCCAAAGTCGAAGCCGAACTCAGGGACCAGCAGCAGCCAAAAGATTCTGTACCTCAAGTATCTCAGATGGAGGCGACCTACAATGCCAAAATTTTAGAGTCGGAGGAGTACGCCAATCTGGTGGCTGCCCAAGCATTTAAGACCCTCAAACAGGGCTTCCACGGCGCCATCAAGCAATTAAAGAAGGACCAGTTATTGAAATCGGGCTACGATTTGAGCGCAATAACTATTCAACGTGTCTGGACGACCTTTCCCCGACGAGCGGGNTCACCGCTGTCGCTTACTTCTTTTTGAATTCTCTGATCCTAGGGCAAATATTTACTAGATTTATCGTTGAACTCCATGTTTTTAGCGTGATTCCCTGTTCAGCCTAAGTCCTGTGTAGCTGGAGTGGACATGAGACTTTTATTTATTTTTTGGTAGGGTTTATACAGTGTACAACTCCGAAGCCAAGCCTACACACAGAGAGGTTATAGGGTTTAATCAACTCTTGGCCGGGCGCGTACAGCTCCGAGGCCAAGCCTACACACCTAGAGGCTGTAGGGTTTAACCAGTTCTTGTCCGGGCATATACATCTCCGAGGCCAAGCCTACACACAGAGAGGTTGTAGGGTTTAATCAGCTCTTGGTCGGGCGTGTACAGCTCCGAGGCCAAGCCTACACACTGAGAGGCTGTAGGGTTTAATCAGCTCTTGGTCGGGCGTGTACAGCTCCGAGGCCAGCATACACACCGAAAGGCTGTAGGGTTTAATCAGCTCTTGGTCGGACGTGTACAGCTCCGAGGCCAAGCCTACACACCGGGAGACTGTAGGGTTTAATCAGCTCTTGACCGGGCGTGTACAGCTCCGAGGCCAAGCCTACACACCGAGAGGCTGTAGGGTTTAATCAGCTCTTGGTTGAGCGTGTACAGCTCCGAGGCCAAGCCTACACACCGAGAGGTTGTAGGGTTTAATCAGCTCTTGGTTGGGCGTGTACAGCTCCGAGGCCAAGCCTACACACTGAGAGGCTGTAGGGTTTAATCAGCTCTTTGCCGGGCATGTACAGCTCTGAGGCCAAGCCTACACACTGAGAGGCTATAGGGTTTAATCAGCTCCTGGTTGGGCGTGTACAGCTCCGATGCCAAGCCTACACACCGAGATGCCGTAGGGATTAATCAGCTCTTGGCCGGGCGTGTACAGCTCCGAGGCCAAGCCTACACACCGAGAGGTTGTAGGGTTTAATCAACTCTTGGTCGGGCGTGTACAGCTCCGAGGCCAATCCTACACACCGAGAGACTGTAGGGTTTAATCAGCTCTTGGCCGGGCGTGTACAGCTTTGAGGCCAAGCCTACACACCGAGATGCTGTAGGATTTAATCAACTCTTGGCCGGGCATGTACAACTCTGAGGCCAAGCCAACACCACCAAGAGGTTGTAGGGTTTAATCAGCTCTTGGCCGGGCATGTATAGCTCCGATGCCAAACCTACACACTGAGAGGTTGTAGGGTTTAATCAGCTCTTGGCCGGGCGAGTATAACTCCGAGGCCAAGCCTACACATCGAGAGGTTGTAGGGTTTAATCAGCTCTTGGTCGGGTGTGTACAGCTCCGAGGCCAAGCCTACACACCGAGAGGCTGTAGGGTTTAATCAACTCTTGGCCGGACATGTACAGCTCCGAGGCCAAGCCTACACACCGAGAGGCTGTAGGGTTTAATCAGCTCTTGGCCGGGCGTGTACAGCTCCGAGGCCAAGTCTACACACCAAGAGGATGTAGGGTTTAATCAGCTTTTTGCCGAGCGTGTACAGCTCCGAGGCCAAGCCTACACACCGAGAGGCTATAGGGTTTAATCAGCTCTTGGCCCGGCATGTACAGCTCCGAGGCCAAGCCTACACACTGAGAGGCTTTAGGGTTTAATCAGAAACAGGGACTTAATACTTCTAGAATGACATGTCGTCCACATCCTTTATTGATTATACTGCAAGGCAGTGAAGCAGGGAAAACATACATCAACGAAAGTGCATTACACGGCAACTCCCGAAGTACAGTAGGAGCGAAGATTCTTTGCATTCTATGGCCTTTCCAGTCTTCTGCCTTCATGGTCTTCCAAATAGTAGCTACCTCCTATAAGCTTTTTGATGACAACGTAGGGGTCGTCCCATTACGGCTCTAATTTCCCGGGATCACCCACCGGTTTGATTCTCTTCCAGACTCGATCACCTATCTCAAAGCTACGAGCGATCACCCTACGATTGTAGGCTAGTTGCATCCTCCTTCGATAGGCCTCCAACCATGCTGCCGCTTTATCTCGTACCTCCGATATGAGGTACAGATCAATCAAACACTTCTGGTCGTTATCTTCTTTGCGATAATCTTGCCGTCATGGGGATTCTTCCCCTACTTCCACCGGAATGATGGCCTCCGCTCCGTAGACTAGCTGGAAAGGGCTCTCGCCCGTTCCTTCCTTTGGGGTAGTCTGATAGGACCACAAGATGCTAGGAAGTTCTTCGACCCAACTACCTCTGACATGATCCAACTTTACTTTGAGCCCTCGTAGAATTTCCCGATTGACTACCTCCGCTTGTCCATTGCTTTATGGGTATGCGACGGAGGTGAAGGTCTGCTGAATTCCCAACCCTTCACACCATTCCTTCAATCTACATCTGGAGAATTGTCTGCCGTTGTCCGACACCAGCTTATAAGGAATGTCATATCTGCAGACAATATCTTTCCATAGAACCTTCATTACCGCCCCTTCTGTGATCTTGGCCAAAGGTTCGGCTTCCACCCATTTAGAAAAGTAATCAACGAGGACCAGCAGGAATTTCTTCTGCCGAGGCCCAATGGGGAAGGGCCTCACAATGTCTATTCCCCACTGGTCGAACGGGAACGCTACTGTAGAAACTCTCAATGGCTCCGTTGGGCGGTGAGACACGTGTTGATGCCTCTGACAAGACTTACACTTGGCCACAAAGTTGAGCGAGTCGGCCTGCAAGGTGGGCCAAAAGTATCTAGCCAAAAGGATCTTGCAGGACAGGACCCTTCCTCCAATATGGCTTCCACAGATGCCCTCGTGCACCTCTCGCATTACGTAGCCAGTCTCCTCCGGCCTGACACATTTTAGGAGGGGTCGGGCATAGGCTCTTCTATATAGCTGATCCCCGACTAGTGCAAACCTCTCCACCTGTCGGCAAAATAGCCAACTCTCTTGGCCCCCACTCGGTAGGGACCCGTCTCGGAGGAATGTTATGTAGGGATCCCTCCAGTCTGTGGGTTTGTCCATTCCGACCTCTCCTCCAATTTGGGCCACCATTGTTTCTGTCACACTAGGTCCCTCCAGCTGCCAGGTAGATATGGAACTGGCCAGCTTGGCTAACTCGTCGGCCCGCACGTTATCCGACCGGGAGATCTTCTGCAAGATGACCTCCGAGAAGGCGATTTTTAGTTGTTCATAAAGGGCCACATACCTTTGCAACCGCTCACATCTGACTTCAAAACCACCCGGCACTTGCTGAGTCACCAACTGCGAGTCCAAATAGACAGTGATTCAACGAGCTCCCAGGTGTCTGGCAGCTTGTAATCCTGCCAGGATCGCTTCATACTCAGCCTCGTTGTTGGTAGCTTTGAAGTGAAGTCGGATAGACAAATGCAACGTGTCTCCCCTAGGGGAGATCAATAACAGTCCGACTCCACTATGCTGGCTGTTGGCCGATCCATCCACGTAGACCTTCCACATACCTTCGATCTCTGCCTCCGAGACAGTCTCTAGCATGAAGTCGAAGAGGGTCTATGCTTTGATTGCTGTTCGAGGCTGATACTCAATGTCGTATTCACTTAACTCTATCGTCCATTTGATGAGCCTGCCCGATGCCTCGGGGTTAGTAAGGACTCGGGCGAGCGGGCTGTTAGTGAGGACCACAATGGGATGCGCTAAGAAGTATGGCCGTAACCTTCGGGCCATCAGTACTAAGGTGTAGGTTAATTTTTTCATCATGGTGTATCATGTCTCGGCGTCCTTTAGCAGGTGCCCGAAGAAATAAATGGGGTGTTGTATCCGGTCATGTTCTCGGATAAGCACCGATCCTATCGCTTGCTCGACAGCTGATAAATATATGAATAATGTCTCCCCTTCCACTGGCTTATGCAGGGTCGGGAGATCTGCCAAATAGGTTTTCAATTCCTCAAAGGCCTTCTCACACTGGTCATTCCATTCGAATTTAACAACTTTTTTTAGAATTTTGAAGAAGGGGAGGGCTTTGTCTGCGGATTTGGAGATGAACCGGGATAGTACAGTGATCCTATCATTCAACCGCTGGACTTCGCTAAAGTTCCGCGGGGGTGGCATATCTAGAATAACCTTTACCTTTTTCGTGTTGGCATCGATCCCCCTCTCTGTCACCATGTACCCCAGGAACCTGCCACTTTTTACCAAAAACAAACATTTAGCTGGGTTTAGTTTCAACCTGTGTGCTCTCAGGGTGGCGAACGTCTCCTCCAGGTCGGATATCATGTTCCCCCCTTGTCCATCTTGACTAGGATGTTGTCCACGTACACCTTGATGTTCCGCCCGATCTGGTGCCTAGAGACTTTGTCCATCGTCCGCTGGTACGTGGCACCCGCGTTCCGCAAGCCGAAGGGTATGACGTTGTAGCAGTACGTGCCATCAACCGTCACAAAACTGACCTTCTCCTGGTCCTCAGGGGCGAGGGGGACTTGGTGATAGCCTTGGTAAGCGTCTAGCATTGAGATGAACTCACAGCCAGCTGTTGAGTCCACCAGCTGATCTATCCTGGGCAGGGGGTAGCAGTCCTTCGGGCAGACCTTGTTTAGGTCTCGGAAGTCGATGCAGACTCGTCATTTGCCCCCGTCTTGGGAACAAGGACTACGTTGGCCAGCCAAGCTGGGAACCAGACTTCTCTAATGTGTCTAGCTTTTAATAGCATCTGAACCTCATCCCGAATAGTTTTATCTTTCTCAGGGGAGAAATGCCTCCTCTTCTGCCTCACGGGACGGGCCCCCGGCACCACATGTAGGTGATGCATAGCCGGCGCTGGGGGGACTCCCTTGATTTCCTCAGCGGCCCAAGCAAACACGTCTCTATGGTTCCGCAGACATTCGATGAGGCGATTTCGTAATGCTGGCGCGAGGTCAAGGGTGATGCGCATGTTTCCCCTTTTGCCATGAGGATGGATCTGCACCTCTTCACTCTCAACTTCTCATCGTTCTTGCTTAGGCCCTTCATCCTCCCGCGGATGGGCGAGATCCTCTGCGTCGGCCATCGGTGCTCCTTCAGGTGCTTTGTTAGCTTCCCACAGACGACGCCAAATTTGTTCCGGAAGGAGTCGTCGGCGATGGCCAGTCACTGAGACTCAGCCTCGGCGGAGATGACTACGTCGATGAGGAACTTGGGGGTCCTGTGAAAATAACATAAGCACTAGGGGGACACGCCGGCAGGGGTCCGGCGGAGTCCACTCCAACGCTTAAGTTAGTAGGTTGTCCAACTTTGTGGTGAGAAAGAAAGACAATATATAAAGACGGGAGACCGTAACCCCCTTACCGGAGGGGTTGAGCTACCTTTTATACTAGTGTCGGCAGACTAGTCGTGCCTCCTTGATTGGTGCCACGACTCCGATATTTAAGCCACGCCCCCTACTTTCGGTGATGAAGGGATATCTGATAACTTTCATTTTGCTGATTAAATTAGGCCCTCAAATCCATGTTTTGATCCATTTTCATATGCTTAAGTTTGCATTTGTATTAGGTTTCATGGGTTGTCTCCATTTTAGCTTAAGATTCAATTCTTTCTATATTTAAGATGTTTTGGCACTTAAATTTAATATCATTTTGTATGTTTCAAATGAGCATGGACCTGGATCATATTGGGTCCAACTTGGGTCAGAATTGGATCCAGATCAAAGGGATCAAGCATCGGATTAACATGGGTCGTCCATTCAAGAGAACGGTTAGATCTAAGCCATCCACCAACTTCTTGTCGATCCAAGCTCAAGATAGACTTAATCAAGTTCATGGATCAAGATCTGAAAGTTTGGGTCAGATCAGATTTGATTCAGCCGTTGGATCAAGCACTAGAAGATCTAGACCGTCCAAGCTAGAGAAGATAAGATCTGAGCCATCCGCTTCAGATCTGAGTGATCCGAGTTATGGACAAGTAGATCAGAGCCCTTGATCAAGATCCAGGAAGTTTGGGTTCGATCTGACTTGATCAGACCGTTGAATTAGATTAGAACAATCACAGTCGTTCATGTTTTCAAGTGGAAATTTAAATCAAAATTTTCTCCGAGCCGAGCTGGTGGTAACGATTCAGAGTTCTTCTTCCAGTTTTTCAATCATTTTTTTCTCCGTTCTTGAGGCGACCACTCCAAGTCAGTTCGCCTTCTAGATTCCAAATCGAAGAGGTATTCTTCTGCCAGATCTGCAACCCAGTTAGACGCTGAAAGGATTTCGAATGAGGGTTTCGCCGGAATTCTTCTTTTCAGATCAGAGACTACTTGTCAGTTGCGTCAACTGATCGGAGCTACCAGATGCAATCGAAGGGGTTCTTTGAGAGTATCTGAAGGCTTCGGAGCTGTTTCGCATCGCAATCTGCCAAGGAGGAAGAGATCGTGAAGAGAAATCAGTTGCGCGTCGAGATTATTGCAGATTGCTCACGGGAGTCAATTTCTTCCTTGATTCTTGAGATGGAGGGTTTCTAGCTCACTCTTGTGTGACGGCAAGAGGGAATTTGTGGTGACGAATCTGAACTGGAGTTTGTAATTGTTAGATTTCAGTTTCTGAATTGTTTCAATCATTTCTGAGTTCTATTTTTAGCTCTGTAGCAGTTTGCTTTCAGCTACTGATCGATCTGTTCGACCGATCCAGATAGCTACTGATCGGTCTGTCAACCGATCAGCCTGGTACCTGATCGGTCTGCCGACCGATCAGGAAACTTCCTGTTCAAACATACTCGGTTCCAGTTATTAGCTTGACTCAATTCTTCATTTCAGTAATTAGATACAATTTTAGTGCATCTCTGCAATGGATATCAGTTTTATAATTCAATTTTGTGATTACAAATTGTCTTGTTCAATTTCCTAGTGTTTAAGTTCAATTCTTGCTATACCTAGTTTAATTCTACTTAGTTAAGCCAATTCCATTTCAAAATTACCTCCATTCTTACTTACAAAACAAAACCCCCATTTTATCTCTAAAACCCAAATCATTTGATGACAAATAACTTTCAAGCTTGATTCGAACACTCACAACTAGTCCTTGAAAAAAAAAATATGACCTGAGGCCCCTATTCTACATATAATTTTGCTAGCAAGGGTTTTAAGCTTTATAAATTTCTAAATTTGAGTGCTCATCGTGACACATTGCTTTTGGGCATAGTATTAGGAACCATCAAAGTTTTGGCGCCGTTGCCGGGCAGTCTACTAGTTGAGTTTGTTTGATTGAGCTTGTGTGCTTAATTTCATATCCTGTGATCCATTTTATTGCTTATCTCTATATCTTGTGATCTATTTTGCTTGTTTCATTATTTTGTATACATTTGCTGCGATTTTTGTATTTGTGTATGGCCAGATCTGCAGGTGGTATTCTTGAAAACTTTGATCCTGAAATTGAAAGAACTTTCAGAGCCAGGAGGAATCAAATCAGTGCTTCAAAGGCTAGTGCTATTCTTCCTACTCAGTCTATCTTAGCTTATTCAGTTGATCCTATGGCAGACACCAGAAAACCATGAAGGAACTAGCAGCACCAGATGATGCTTTTCAGTATTCCTGTATTGCCTACCTAGAGCTCACTGGAGATTTTGAATTAAGATCAGGACTTATTCATCTCTTGCCCAAATTTCAAGGTCAGTCTGGGGAGGATCCCAATAGACATTTACATGAGTTTCACATTGTCTGCTCCACCATGAAGCCTCAGGGGATTTCAGAAGAAGATATTAAGCTGAGAGCATTCCCATTTTCCTTGACTGGAGCAGCGAAGGATTGGTTCTACTACCTACCTACTGGGCATGTTTCTAGTTGGATTTCTATGAAGAAAGCATTTTTGGAGAAGTACTTTCCAGCATCCAGGACTGCAATTATCAGAAAGAGCATATGTGGAATACAACAAGTAGTGGGAGAGACTTTATATGACTACTGGAAAAGGTTCAACAAACTTTGTTTTAGTTGCCCACAGCACCAGATCAGTGAGCAACTACTCATTCAGTACTTTTATAAGGGTCTTCTCCAGATGGACAGGATTATGATAGATGCTGCAGCAGGAGGTGCCCTAGTGAACAAAACACCAGATTAAGCTAGGGAGCTAATTTCAAACATGGCAGAGAACTCATAGCAATTTGGGAGTAGAGCTTTGTCCACCAGAGGAGTAAATGAAGTTCAGATGGTATCAAATGAGCAGAAGGAAATCAAGAATTCATTGATGGAGCTCACATCCTTGGTGAAACAAATGGCTCTAAACAATGTGAGTCAAAATCAGAATTTCTCAGTACCACCACCTTCAAGCCAAGTGATGAGGTTATGCAGTATTTGCTCAAGTTAAGAACACAACTCGGATCTATGTCCTAACCTCCAGCAAGATGAGATATTAGCTGCATTTACTAGAGGACAATTCCAAGACAAAAACAACCCATACTCATCTACCTATAATCCGAGTTGGAGGGATCATCCAAACTTGAAGTATGACAATTCTTTTTATCAGTAAAACCCATCACAACAGCCCTATCAATAGCCCCAACCGAATTTCCAACAAAATCAGCAAGGGCAACCACAAATTCAGCAATTTCAGCCATCATTTCAGCAATTCCAGCAACCTTTTCAAGGGAATCAGCAAGGCTATCAAAAGAATCTGAATTTTTAGCAACAATTTCAACCATCTCAGCAAGGTTTTCAACCCTTCAACCAAAATTTTCATCCCCCAAATCAGAATTTCTAGCCCACACAATTTCAGCCCTCTCAACCACAATTTCAACCTCAACCTCAGAATTTTCAGAGCTACAATTCTCAACCATTTTAACCAAGTTCTCAGCAAAATTTTCAGCAATTTTCTCAGCCATTTCAACCCTACAATCAGCCCCAACAACCCTACTTTCAAGGGTCACAGCAAGTTCAACAATTCAACAACCTACTTCTACATTTCAAAGCCAATCAAAGCCTCATGCTAACCAAGGAGGCTACGGAGGCTCTAGTGGAGGAAATGCGCAACAACAAAGGATAGAGGAGATGTTTCAACAACTTTTGCAACAACAAAGAAATGATCCTACCATACAAAACCTTGAGAGGCAAATTGGACAATTGGCTAGTGGGATGAACCAGATGCAAGCCCAAGGATCAAACCGACTACCTTCCCAAGCTACTCCCAATCTAAAGGGAAACATTAGTGCTATTTCTTTGAGGAGTGGGAAAGTAGCTTCAACTCAAAATGGTCCAAGAGCTAATTTTTCTGAAAACAGGAAAGCAACTTCATTTCCAGCCCCAAACAGCCCTAAAATCACTTCAAATTCAGTTGGTTCCACCCCTAGTCCAAGCCTAACTCCTTCCTCAAGTAATCCTGTGATTTTGGTGGAGAATGAAGGAGAAATTAGTGAAAAAGGAGAGTTCACAGCAGCTACTTCAGAGGGGAAATCAGTCCAAATTTCAGCCCCTCAACTTTCGAATCAAGAGGAGGAATTAAGGGTTCCTTTGCCCTTTCCCCAGCATAAGACACAAGCCAAGAAGCAAGTGGAGGAGGAGAAAGCTAAAGAATACAATGAACTTGTGAAATTGTTTAGTAAGGTGGAAATCAATGTACCCTTGTTGACCATGATAAAACAAATCCCTAAGTATGCAAAGTTCCTGAAAGACTTAGGGGGCGTTTGGTTTGTATCATTTTCCATTTTCATTTTCCAGAAAACTGCATTTTCTAGTTTTCTGGAAAATGACTTTTTTTCATTCTCCAGTTTTCCAGAAAACGCTATGTTTTTTTCTGGAAAACAAAGCTGGAAAATGCAAACCAAACATGTTTTCCAGAAAACCGCATTTTCTATAGAAAATGAAAATGGAAAACAGACTGGAAAATACAAACCAAACGCCCCCTTATGTGTTCACAAGAAGAAGCTTAAGGAGAATGAGTTAGTCAACTTGGGAAAAAATATTTCAGCACTTATCCACTCCATTCCTCAGAAGTGTGAAGATCCAGGGGTTTTCACTGTGTCTTGTGAGATAGGGAGGACCATGTTCCATGATGCTATGTTGGATTTAGGAGCTTCCATAAATGTGATGCCCAGATCAGTCTTCCAGATGCTTAGTATTAGCCCTCTACAGCCTACTGGTGTGGTGATTTAGTTAGCAGATCGGAGTCAGACCCACCCAGCCAATATAATTGAAGATGTGTTGGTAAAGGTAAAAGAGTTGATATTTCCTGCAGATTTTTACATTTTGGATATGGAAGGAGACTACCTTACACACAGATCTCCACTCATCCTAGGAAGGCCATTTTTAAAGATTGCGAGGACAAAGATAGATGTTTATACTGACACACTGTCCATGGAGATTGGAGACACAGTAGTTCAATTTAGCATATTTGCTGCCATGAAGCACCCTAGAGAGGACCACTCCATTATGAGCATTGGGATTCTAGAGGAGTTGGATGATGCAGATATATTGACTGAGGGAGCTTCGTTTATGGATTCCAGAGGAGTTGGTATTTCAGAAGAGGCTGAAGTTGTAGTTGCTATTGAGGCTGAGGACATTTCAAAGGGTATACCAGACCTACTTCCAGGTGGAGAGGATTTTCAAGGTGTAGGGGATTGCACAGAGCCCCAAGGATCACCTATTTCTATTGATATTTCAGAGGACTCAGAAGAGAGGTGTGTGAGTGTAGGGGATTGCACTGAGCCCCAAGGATCACTCATACTTACTGAGCAGGCCCAGATTGAGCTTAAGCCACTACCAGATCATTTGAAGTATATTTTCCTACGAGAGGAGCAGAGTTTTCCAGTTATCATTGCTCAACACTTGGAATCAGAGCAAGAAGAAAAGTTATTGCAAGTCCTGAGGCAACACAAGAAAGCTATTGGGTGGACTCTATTAGATATACTAGGTATTAGCCTAGCTATTTGCATGCACAGGATCTTCTTGGAAGAAAATGTTAAACCAGTGAGGCAGCCACAGAGGAGACTTAATCCACTCATTTTGGATGTTGTTAAGAAAGAGGTGACTCAACTCCTACAGGCAGGTATCATTTACCCTATTTCTGATAGTGAGTGGGTTAGTCCCACTCATGTGGTGCCCAAGAAATCTGGAGTTATAGTGGTGGAAAATGCAAGTAATGAGTTGGTGCCCACCAGAGTTAAAAATTCATGGAGAGTATGCATTGATTATAGGAAGCTAAACCAAGTCACTAGGAAGGATCACTTCCCATTGCCATTTATTGATCAGATGCTTGAGAGGTTGGCAGGGAAGTCCCATTACTGCTTCTTGGATGGGTATTCAGGCTACTTCCAGATTTGTATAGATCCAGAGGAGCAGGAGAAGACCACCTTCACTTATCCCTTCGGCACCTTCGCATATAGACGCATGCCATTTGGACTCTGCAACGCTCCAGGAACGTTTCAGCGATGCATGGTAAGTATATTTGGTGAGTTATTAGAGCATTGCATGGAGATCTTTATGGATGATTTTTCAGTTTTTGGCACGTCATTTGATTCATGTTTAGATAACTTGTCTAGGGTTTTACACCGTTGCATTGAGACTAACCTTGTTCTTAATTTTGAAAAATGTCATTTTATGGTGGAGCATGGAATTGTATTAGGTCACATAGTCTCTAGGAGAGGAATTGAGGTAGACCCTGCAAAAATTAGTGTTATTTCTTCTTTATCTTACCCCGTATGCGTACGGGATGTTCGTGCTTTTCTTGGACATGCAGATTTATTAGAGACTTTAGCGATATTGCTCGGCCCTTGACAAGACTTTTGCAAAAAGATGTTGATTTTTGTTTTGATGATAAGTGCAAAGAAGCTTTTCACAGGCTAAGGGAGGCTCTTATCTCTACTCCTATTATTCGATCACCTGACTGGAATTTTCCATTTGAATTAATGTGTGATGCATCTAATTTTGCAGTGGGAGCTGTTCTAGCACAGAGGGTGGATGAAGCACCTCATGTCATATGCTATGCCTCCAAGACTCTAAATGTTGCCCAAGCCAATTACACCACCACTGAAAAGGAGCTTCTTGCCATTATTTTTGCTTTGGACCATTTTAGATCTTATTTATTGTGCTCACATGTCATTGATTTTTCTGATCATGCAGCTTTAAAGTACCTCTTGAAGAAGCCAGATGCTAAGCCTAGGCTAATCAGATGGATGCTTCTACTCCAGGAGTTCGACTTGGAAATCAGAGATAGGAGTGACAAAGACAATTTGGTTGCAGATCACCTGAGCAGAATTGAAGGAGATGGATCTCCTACCACCATTGATGATGACTTTAGAGATGAGCACCTTCTTGCAGTACATGGTGAGTCACCTTGGTATGCAGACCTTGTTAATTTCCTAGCAGCACATGTTTTTCCTACACACTTTTCTAAAGCTCAAAAAGATAAACTTAAAAGCGATGCAAAATTCTATGTGTGGGATGACCCGTATTTATGAAAATTTTGTAATGATCAAATAATTAGGAGATGCATACCTGACCATGAGATTTGTTCAGTACTTACTTTTTGTCATTCATCAGCATGTGGGGGCACTTTGGACCACAAAGAACAGCTATTAGAGTGTGGTTTGTATTGGCCCACCCTATTTCATGATGCATACTTGTTTTATAAAAATTGTGATAGATGTCAGCGAACTGGGAACATAGGAGCTAGGAATGAGATGCCCCAACAGACTATGCTATATTGTGAGATTTTTGATGTTTGGGGTATAAACTTTATGGGACCTTTTCCTGCATCCTGTGGATATTTGTATATTTTACTTGCTGTAGATTATGTTTCTAAATGGGTGGAGGTCATTCCCTCTAGGACTGATGACTCGCGTATTATTGTTAGTTTTGTCAGATCACACATATTTTGCAGGTTTGGAATTCCCAGAGCTATTATAAGTGACCAAGGATCTCACTTTTGCAACAAACACATGAAGGCCCTACTTAGCAAGTATGGGGTTGTACACAAGGTTTCTACTTCCTATCATCCCCAAAAAAATGGCCAAGCCAAAATTTCAAATAGAGAAATCAAATCAATTTTGGAAAAGACCGTTGGACCCAATAGAAAAGATTGGAGCAAGAGGCTAGATGATGCACTTTGGGCCTATAGAATGGCATTCAAGACACCAATTGGCATGTCTCCCTACCGGTTAGTCTATGGAAAAGTTTGTCATCTACCCGTGGAAATAGAGCACAAGGCATATTGGGCGGTGAAGGCTTGCAACTTTGATGCTACCAAGGTGGGAGAAGAGAGGAAACTTCAACTTCAAAAGTTTGAAGAGATTAGACTAGAGGCATTTGAGAACTCAAGGATCTACAATGAAAAGACCAAGAACTTCCATGACAAACACATAGTGAGAAAAGAATTTCAAATTGGTGACAATGTCTTATTGTACAAGTCAAGGCTCAAGTTGATTAAGGGTAAGTTGAGGTCAAGGTGGGAAGGTGCATTTATTGTAACTAATATTTTTCCCTAATGTAACACCCCAAATTTATCCAGGTAAAAGCATGATAATGTATGAAAATGGTTATAATGAAATGATATAAATTTCATGCAATCGCATGCTATGAAATGTCATGAATACATGAAATATTATATTCATGAAATATTATTATCATGAAATGTTATGTGAATAATATTTATAAAATATTATGAATTCATAAACATGAAATATTATGAAATTTCATGATGGGCTTGGCTTAATGGGCTTTGATATGGGTTAGTGCAAATTGTGATAAAAAGAAGAGCTAGAAAGGAGGAAGCAAGGATTGAACCTTGAACCTCCTAGTTGCACTCACCATGTCATAACCAATGAACCAAACAATATTTCATGTAGAATGAGAAAGGAACATGCTTGTTAAGTGTGTAAGGGTGAAGAGACATGTCTTTTCATGAGAAAAGTATAAATATGGGAAGTTGGAATAACTTCCTTTTCTTCTCTTCTTCTTCCTCACTTCTCCCAACCGAAACCTCCATCATCTCCTTCACTTCTTCCATTTTCGAAAATAGCATCCAAGGGTTCTAACCCTAGGGCAATTGCAAGGAAGAAAGCCCAAGTGTCTTTGCCTTCTAGCAAGACCAAGGAGTCTTAGAGGAAAATTGGAAGAAAAAGGCTTTCACATACCCTTCAAGTGTAGGGTACCCTACGATTTAAAGAAGGTTAAAATCCAGCGCTAGGATGTAAGTATCCTCTCCCCTGTAGTGTAATCGCTTTCGGTTGATTGTATGTTTTCTTGTGGTTGTTTTTGGAAATGGGAGTTTCTTCCTTGTGACCATTCGGCCACCACCATGGAAGAAGGGTTTGGTTGCTTCTTGATGCATGAGGATATCCCTAGGAACCTAGGGTATGGGTGTATGTTGTTTTCCAAATTTTTGAGAGAACAAAAAGTAGGGTTTGGTACCCAACAAGTTTCGGCCACCTATGGTTGGAGGTCCAAGAGAAGTTTTTTTTGATCAAATCTTGATACATGCTAGTGCCCTAGGGATTCTATACACATATGTGTTGTTTCCAAATTTTTGAGAGAACAAAAATTAGGGTTTTGGTACCCTACAAGGTTTCGGCCAAGGCTTGGATTTCCTTGGGGTTGTGAAGTGAAATCACTTCTTGATGCATGACATGAATGCTAACAAATATTGTATACATGTGTGTTGTTTTCCAAATTTTTGAGAAGACAAAATTAGGGTATGCTACCCTATATAACTTTCGGCCAACCCTAGGAGAATTATGGTTTAAGGGTGTATGATTTTCCTTATGATATATCCATGCTTAATAAGTATAGGCAAGGTGTTTGTGTAAATGCTTGTGTGAATATTTGAAACCATGAAGCATGCTACCACTTATTTAAGTTTCGGCCAACCCTAATTCTAGGGTTGGGAAGTACCTAATGAGACCATGAAGCATGCTACTACATATGTGATGTGTGTATAATTTATGTGACCTATCTTGTTAGGTATAAAAGTATGCCTTATAGCCCATGGGGCACCTTGATGATATGAACATGATGTGTTTGATAATATGCTTAAAAAGGGTTACTCTATTGAAACTGGGATCAAGAGCACCCGAATGTGTGGTGTGTCCCTAGGGGATCAAGAGCACCCGAATGTGTGGTGTGTCCCTTTGAGAAGTGATTAAGAGTACCTTTAGGCATATACATATATGAGTAATTGCATGATAAATTACTTTACTTTGAAAGTTGTGTACCCGACTCGGAAGGGGGTCGTTAAACAAATCCAATGTGCATGTTAACTGAAGGTCATGGCATTGGTAGGACGGAAGGGTCCTGCTCTAATTAGATTGGTGGCTCGCTACCCCAATTTATTAGGGAACGCGCATGATGTGGTACTACAACTGGGCCCTGGATGATGATATGATATTTTGAAGTACTTACCATTATGGAACCTTTTGAAAAGCATACTTTCCTCATCATGTGATAATCTTGTTCCGTAAAGTACTTGAAGATATTTGATGTGATGTTTATGATGCTTTGATGAGATGCTTATGATGCTTAATCTTGTTCTATCTTGATTACTGAGTACATGATATGATGTATCGATATGGTTTTGCGAGTAGGCCCGGATTCTTACTAAGCATGTTTTGCTTACTAGTTCATGTTGTTTTCTTATGCTGCAGATAGCGGTAAGAAATACTTGAATTAAAGGAAGAGGCAGAGGGAAGGCTAGAGGATGTGTGTGGTGATGGCTCGGGAAAGGATGAAAGATTCTATCTACCTTAGTTTGTCTAGAATCTAACTGCTTCCGATAAAAGATTAAAATTGTATTACTATACTCTGAATATATGATGATTGTGACTACTCGACTGTTAGAGATATGGAACCTAGGTCATGTTAGATAATACTATTATTAATGTCTAATTCTTATAGTATGCATGCTCAGTAAAATGCTAGATGTTTACTATTTTCCGTTGCTTATGAATGCTTCTTTTGCATGTATCTAAGACTAGATAACTCTTGCTATATTGTTACTTGAGATTCCATGCTATAGTGTGTTAAATGATCTTCCTATTAGGTTGTAAATGCATGCAGAAATGAAAAATCTTGCTTGGTAAATTAGTCTTCCATAAGCATGCTTATTACTAGTTCATGTATTGTAATTGTTTGTTTAGATATACATGCTTAAGATGATAAATGATTTGAATGTATGGACCCATAACCCCGCCTTAAGGGTAGATATAAGGTCGGGCGTTACAAGTTGGTATCAGAGCAGATTTCCCCTCCATCACACACACATCAAGCTTCCTCCTGCCGCTTCCAAGTAAGAAATCCTAAACTCGCTTATTTATTTCATGTACAGTACAACTATAGAGATGAATTATGCTTGCATAATATGAAGATGATTAATACTTGCCTAACAAAGTGGTGTTAAGGCTTATATCTATCTATTTACTGTTAATAGATATGACTAGAGGGCGTAGTACTAGGGGTAACGAGACAGCACCCCCACCTGATCTGATGCAGGTGATCACTGAGCTGCAGCGTCAGGTCACTGAGCAGCAGCAGATGATAACCACTCTGATGACCCAGCAGATTAACACTGCTACTCCTGCGGGAAGTCAGAACGCCGTAACCACTGAGCCTCCGACTGCACAGGCGCCCTCGGACACTACAGCCAGAGCAGTCCGACAGGAAGCCTATTTGATACAGTGGCAGCGACTGAAGCCGGATAAGTTCTCCGGTGCCTGCGAGCCGTGGGATGCCCAGTCCTGGCTCAAAACAGTGGAAAGCACTGTAGAACTTCTTGACTGGCCGGAACACGAGAAGGTCAAGTGTGTCTCGTTTTGCCTCTCCGGCGATGCTCGGATGTGGTGGGAACGGGTGAAGGCCAGAAGACCAGTGGACCAGATGAAATGGAAGGATTTCGAGTCTGAATTTCTGGAGGAGTTCTTTCATATGAGGGTGACCAACAGACATTTCGATGAGTTCACCGAATTCCGACAGGGGAATCTCTCTGTCAACGAGGCCGTCCAGAAATTTAACCGACTGGCACGATTGTGTCCTGAGCTGGTCAGTACTGAAAGGGAAAGGGTCAGATTAATGTTAAGAATGCTTAGGCCTGACATTGCTCTGAGTGTAGCCGATGGCGTTCATAGGCCACAGACTGCGGAAGAGCTAGTCAGCGGCGCCCTGAATGCTGAGCACTATCTGAAGAATATCAGCCAGCAGAAGCAGGCCCCAGCCAGTATACAGAATCAGAGTCAGTCAGGAAATCAAAAGACTCAGAACACCAATCCCCACTGGAAGAAGAACCACAATGGGAAAAGGAAACCATGGAACAAGTCTACTGGTGATTCGAAAGGCAAGAAGCCTAAGCACCCTCCTTGTGCCACCTGTGGGAAGATGCACCTTGGGGCATGCTATTGGGATGCCAAGAGATGTTATACTTGCGGGAAGGAAGGACACTTTGCCAGAGAGTGTCCTACTGCCGCTAAGGCACCTCAGCAGCAGTATATTCAGCACAAAGGTGCTCCTCCCCAGCTTCACCATATGCAGGCTGCGATTGATGGTACTCCTATTTATCAGGGGCTATTAGAAGCCCCGCCTGCTACAACAGACGCCCGGGTTTTCTCGCTTACAAAGGAAGACGTGGCGACTGCCTCTACCGTTGTCACAGGTCAGATAATTATTTACAGTCATCCTGCTACTGCATTATTTGACACTGGAGCAACGCATTCCTTTATTTCTATGCTATATGCCACGAGATATGAGATGCCACTGCAAGAACTAGATTGCAAGTTTCTGACTACATTGCCCTCGGGAGAGGTGATGCCCTCTACCCAAATGCTACGTGCCGCACCAATCAGAATTGCAGATAGGGAACTCTACTGCGATCTGATAGTGCTTGCTATGTCAGATTATGACATAATTTTGGGCATGGATTTCTTGAATAAATACGGCGCTTCTATTGAGTGCCGAAAACGAAGGGTCATCTTCCGACCCGAGACGGGAATTCTCTTTGAATTTATCGGCGAGCCGAAGAAGAAGACTGGCAAATTCTTATCGGCTTTGAGGGCAAGGAAAATGTTAGAGAATGGATGTTCTGGATTTCTAGCTCATGTAGTTGATACTCGTCCTAGAGAGGACCCGAAGCTAGAAGACGTCGAAGTCGTATGCAACTATCCAGAGGTATTTCCCGACGACTTACCTGGGTTAGCACCTGAAAGAGATGTGGAATTTGCTATTGATTTGATTCCTGGTACTAACCCCCTCTCGAAGGCACCATATCGAATGGCGCCGGCTGAATTGAAAGAATTGCAAGGACAGCTACAAGAGCTACTCGACAAGGGACTTATCCGCCCTAGTCATTCCCCCTGGGGAGCTCCCGTACTGTTCGTCAAAAAGAAGGACGGGTCGATGCGTATGTGTATCGACTATCGGGCATTAAATAATGTGACCATAAAGAACAGGTATCCTCTACCCAGAATAGATGACCTGTTCGATCAGTTAAAGGGAGCTACGGTTTTCTCTAAGATCGATCTGAGGTCTGGTTATCACCAAGTCCGGGTGAAAAATGAGGATATACCCAAAACTGCTTTCCGGACGAGATACGGACATTATGAGTTCGTAGTGATGCCGTTTGGAGTTACTAATGCTCCGGCAATATTCATGGATCTTATGAATCGGATTTTCTCGGCATTTCTCGACAGATTTGTGATCGTCTTCATCGACGACATCCTTATTTATTCGAGGACTTCCGAAGAGCATGCAGAGCACCTGAGTATAGTATTACAGATTCTTCAGAAAGAACAACTGTATGCTAAATTTTCGAAATGTGAGTTCTGGCTGAATCAAGTGTCATTCTTAGGACATATTATCTCCAAGGACGGAGTGATGGTCGACCCAATTAAAATTGAGGCCGTAAGTAACTGGTCCAGACCCAAGAATGCCAGTGAGGTCAGAAGTTTTCTGGGGTTAGCAGGTTACTACAGAAAATTCGTAGAGAATTTCTCTCGGATTGCAGCCCCTATGACAGCTCTTACAAAGAAAGATAAGAAATATACCTGGACCGAGGAATGTGAGAAGAGTTTCTCTGAACTGAAAAGGAGACTGACTAGCGCTCCTATATTGACTCTTCCGGAAAATGATACGGGTTTCGATATGTACAGCGACGCATCCAAACTTGGACTCGGAGCTGTACTTATGCAAAATGGGAAGGTAATTGCCTATGCCTCTAGGCAACTGAAGGAACATGAAAAGAATTATCCTACCCATGATTTGGAATTAGCAGCGGTGGTCTTTGCGCTGAAAACATGGAGGCATTATTTATATGGCACTCAGTGCAAGGTCTATACTGATCACCAGAGTCTGCGGTATTTCTTCACCCAGAAAGACCTGAATATGCGACAACGCCGATGGCTCGAGTTGGTCAAGGACTACGACTGTGAGATCTTGTACCATCCAGGAAAAGCCAACAAGGTAGCAGATGCTCTCAGTAGAAAATCGTGTGCTGCATTGTTGTCTTTATCAGCATTGTCACGACCCTTAGGGGAAGAGATTATGGATTTCGGAATCGAGATTATATCGGGACGGCTTTCTACCCTACAGATTGCGCCGACATTATTTGATGGTATTCTGGAGAAGAGAATCTTGATCCGAGTCTTCGGAGAATCAGGCAGGAGATTCTTGAAGGCAAGGACGAGGGATTCCGGATTTCCGAGAGCGGAGTTTTATATCTCCGGGATCGATTATGCGTTCCCGACGACTCCGATTACGGACGAGGATACTCGAGGAAGCTCACGGAACACCTTATGCGATGCATCCTGGGTCTACCAAGATGTATCAAGACTGAAGGGCAAATTTTGGTGGTCTGGCATGAAGAAAGATGTAGCCCATTATATTAGCATGTGTTTGACCTGCCAGAGGGTCAAAGCAGAACACCAGAGACCTGGGGGAGTTCTGCAGCCTCTACCTATTCCCGAGTGGAAATGGGAGGACATATCTATGGATTTCATATCAGGGCTGCCTCGGACTACGAATGGATATGATAGTATATGGGTTATTGTGGACCGGCTGACCAAGTCGCGCATTTTCTGGCTATCAGAATGACTTATTCAGTTGAGCAGTTGGCTCAACTGTACGTCAAGGATATTGTCCGACTACACGGGGTTCCCAAGACCATCGTCTCTGACCGAGACGGTCGATTTACTTCTGATTTTTGGGGACACGTGCAGAAGGCCCTTGGCACGAAGCTGAAGTTTAGTACAGCCTTTCACCCCCAGACTGACGGGCAGACTGAACGAGTAAACCAGATACTAGAAGATATGTTGCGAGCTTGCGCCTTGGACTTCAAGGGAAGCTGGTGTCGATACCTGAGCCTGGCAGAGTTTGCTTACAACAACAGTTATCAGGCTACCTATCGGATGGCACCGTACGAAGCACTGTACGGAAGAAAATGCAGATCTCCTTTATGTTGGCATGAGAGTGGTGAAAGAGGGAGATGGGACTCCAGACCGATATTATTGATGAGACCACTCAGCCATAAAGAATATCCGCCAGAGGATAGAGACTGCTCAGAGTCGGCAAAAAGCTACGCTGATAAGCGACGCAGACCGCTCGAGTTCGAGGTTGGGGATTCGGTATTTCTGAAGGTAGCCCCTATGAAAGGGGTGATGAGATTTGGAAAGAAGGGGAAACTGAGTCCACGATACGTGGGACCCTACCAGATTTTGAGACGAGTAGGCAAGGTGGCCTACGAACTGGAGTTACCGCCAGAGATGGCGGCCGTTCACAACGTCTTCCATGTGTCGATGCTCAAGAAGTGTACCCCTGATGCGAGTCAAATTATAGAACCCCCACCAGTGCAAGAACAGGAGAGCCTTAGTTCCGAACGCCGCCGATCCAGATCCTCGATCGGGAAGTTAAAAGGCTAAGGAACAAGGAAATATCCTTAGTAAAAGTTCTGTGGCGGAACAAGCAGTTCGAAGAAGCCACCTGGGAACAGGAAATACGATGCGATCAAAGTATCCGGAACTATTTAAAGTTCGGGACGAACTTTCTATAAGAGGGGAGGATTGTAACACCCCAAATTTGTCCAGGTAAAAGCATGATAATGTATGAAAATGGTTATAATGAAATGATATAAATTTCATGCAAATCGCATGCTATGAAATGTCATAATACATGAAATATATATTCATGAAATATTATTATCATGAAATGTTATGTGATAATATTTATAAATATTATGTAAATAATGTTATGAATTCAGGAAAAATATTAGAAATATATGAATTCATAAACATAAATATTATGAAATTTCATGATGGGCTTGGCTTAATGGGCTTTGATATGGGTTAGTGCAAATTGTGATAAAAAAGAAGAGCTAGAAAGGAGGAAGCAAGGATTGAACCTTGGAACCTCCTAGTTGCAACTCACCATGTCATAACCAATGAACCAAGCAATATTTCATGTAGAAGAGAAGGAACATGCTTGTTAAGTGTGTAAGGGTGAAGAGACATGTCTTTCAATGAGAAAGTATAAATATGGGAAGTTGGAATAACTTCCTTTTCTTCTCTTCTTCTTCCTCACTTCTCCAACCGAACCTCCATCATCTCCTTCACTTCTTCCATTTTCGAAAATAGCATCCAAGGGTTCTAACCCTAGGGCAATTGCAAGGAGAAAGCCAAGTGTCTTTGCCTTCTACAAGACCAAGGAGTCTTAGAGGAAAATTGAAGAAAAAGGCTTTCACATACCCTTCAAGTGTAGGGTACCCTACGATTTAAAGAAGGTTAAAATCCAGCGCTAGGATGTAAGTATCCTCTCGCCTGCAGTGTAATCGCTTTCGGTTGATTGTATGTTTTCTTGTGGTTGTTTTTGGAAATGGGAGTTTCTTCCTTGTGACCATTCGGCCACCACCATGGAAGAAGGGTTTGGTTGCTTCTTGATGCATGAGGATATCCCTAGGAACCTAGGGTATGGATGTATGTTGTTTTCCAAATTTTTGAGAGAACAAAAAGTAGGGTTTGGTACCCAACAAGTTTCGGCCACCTATGGTTGGAGGTCCAAGAGAAGTTTTTTTTGATCAAATCTTGATACATGCTAGTGCCCTAGGGATTCTATACACATATGTGTTGTTTCCAAATTTTTGAGAGAACAAAAATTAGGGTTTTGGTACCCTACAAGGTTTCGGCCAAGGCTTGGATTTCCTTGGGTTGTGAAGTGAAATCACTTCTTG
>JAGFNQ010001715.1:50100-136259 GCA_024364735.1 Boesenbergia rotunda
CCCTTGGAAAATTATCTAAACATGCTCAATATTTTAAGAAAATATTAAGAGAATTTTCCGGGTCGTTACAGCCCCTATGACAGCTCTTACAAAGAAGGATAAGAAATATACCTGGACCGAGGAATGTGAAAAGAGCTTTACTGAACTGAAAAGGAGGCTGACTAGCGCTCCAATATTGACTCTTCCCGAGAGCGATATGGGTTTCGATATGTACAGCGATGCATCCAAACTTGGACTCGGAGCTGTGCTTATGCAAAATGGGAAGGTAATTGCCTATGCCTCTAGACAATTAAAGGAACATGAAAAGAATTATCCTACCCATGATTTGGAATTAGCAGCGGTGGTCTTTGCGCTGAAAATATGGAGGCATTATTTATATGGCACTCAGTGCAAGGTCTTTACTGATCACCAGAGTCTGCGATATTTCTTTACCCAGAAAGACCTGAATATGCGACAACGCCGATGGCTCGAATTGGTCAAGGATTATGATTGTGAGATCCTGTACCATCCGGGAAAAGCCAACAAGGTAGCAGATGCTCTCAGTAGAAAATCTTGTGCTGCATTGTTGTCTTTGTCGGCCTTGCCACGACCCTTAGGGGAAGAGATTATGGATTTCGGAATCGAGATAATATCGGGACGGCTTTCTACTCTACAGATTGCGCCGACGTTATTTGATGGTATTCTGGAGAAGCAGAATCTTGATCCGAGTCTTCGAAGAATCAGGCAGGAGGTTCTCGAAGGCAAGGACGAGGGATTCCGGATTTTCGAGAGCGGAGTTTTATATTTCCGGGATCGATTATGCGTTCCCGACGACTCCGACTTACGGACGAGGATACTCGAGGAAGCTCACGGCACACCTTATGCGATGCACCCTGGGTCTACCAAGATGTATCAAGATCTGAAGGGCAAATTTTGGTGGTCCGGCATGAAGAAAGATGTAGCCCATTATATTAGCATGTGTTTGACCTGCCAGAGGGTCAAAGCATAACACCAGAGACCTGGGGGAGTTCTGCAACCTCTACCTATTCCCGAGTGGAAATGGGAGGACATATCTATGGATTTCATATCAGGGCTGCCTCGGACTACGAATGGATATGATAGTATATGGGTTGTTGTGGACAGACTGACCAAGTCCGCCCATTTTCGGGCTATCAGAATGACTTATTCAGTTGAGCAGTTGGCTCAACTGTACGTCAAGGATATTGTTCGACTACACGGGGTTCCCAAAACCATCGTCTCTGACCGAGACGGTCGATTTACTTCTGATTTTTGGGGACACGTGCAGAAGGCCCTTGGCACGAAGCTGAAGTTCAGTACAGCCTTTCACTCCCAGACTGACGGGCAGACTGAACGAGTAAACCAGATACTAGAGGATATGTTGCGAGCTTGCGCCTTGGACTTCAAGGGAAGCTGGTGTCGATACCTGAGCCTGGCAGAGTTTGCTTACAACAACAGTTATCAGGCTACTATCGGGATGGCACCGTACGAAGCACTGTACGGAAGAAAATGCAGATCTCCTTTATGTTGGCATGAGAGTGGTGAAAAGAGGGAGATGGGACTCCAGACCGATATTATTGATGAGACCACTCAGGCTATAAAGAATATCCGCCAGAGGATAGAGACTGCTCAGAGTCGGCAAAAGAGCTACGCCGATAAACGACGTCGACCACTTGAGTTCGAGGTTGGGGATTCGGTGTTCTTGAAGGTAGCCCCTATGAAAGGGGTGATGAGATTCGGAAAGAAGGGGAAACTGAGTCCGCGATACGTGGGACCCTACCAGATTTTGAGACGAGTAGGCAAGGTGGCCTACGAACTGGAGTTACCGCCAGAAATGGCGGCTATCCACAACGTCTTCCATGTATCGATGCTCAAGAAGTGTATCCCTGATGCGATTCAAATTATAGAACCCCCACCAGTGCAAGAACAGGAGAGCCTTAGTTCCGAACGCCGGCCGATCCAGATCCTCGATCGGGAAGTTAAAAGGCTAAGGAACAAGGAAATATCCTTAGTGAAGGTTCTGTGGCGGAACAAGCAGTTCGAAGAAGCCACCTGGGAACAGGAAGATACGATGCGATCAAAGTACCCGGAACTGTTTTAAGTTCGGGACGAACTTTCTATAAGAGGGGGAGGATTGTAACACCCCAAATTTGTCAATGTAAAATCATGACAATGTATGAAAATGGTTATAATGAAATGATATGAATTTCATGCAATCACATGCCATGAAATGTTATGAATACATGAAATATTATATTCATGAAATATTATTATCATGAAATATTAGCATGAAATATTATATTCATGAATATGGAATATTAAAAATATTATGAAATAATATTTTTGGAATATTATGAAATATTCTGAATTCATAAAATATTATTCATATTATGAAATTTCATGATGGGCTTGGTTTAATGGGCTTTGACATGGGTTAGTGCAAATTGTGATAAAAAGAAGAGCTAGAAAGGAGGAAGCAAGGATTGAACCTTGGACCTCCTAGTTGCACTCACCATGTCATAACCAATGAACCAAGCAATATTTCATGTAGAAGGAGAAAGGAACATGCTTGTTAAGTGTGTAAGGGTGAAGAGACATGTCTTTTCATGAGAAAAGTATAAATATGGGAAGTTGGAATAACTTCCTTTTCTTCTCTTCTTCTTCCTCACTTCTCCCAACCGAAACCTCCATCATCTCCTTCACTTCTTCCATTTTCGAAAATAGCATCCAAGGGTTCTAACCCTAGGGCAATTGCAAGGAAGAAAGCCCAAGTGCCTTTGCCTTCTACCAAGACCAAGGAGTCGTAGAGGAAAATTGGAAGAAAAAGGCTTTCACATACCCTTCAAGTGTAGGGTACCCTACGATTTAAAGAAGGTTAAAATCCAGCGCTAGGATGTAAGTATCCTCTCGCCTGCAGTGTAATCGCTTTCGGTTGATTGTATGTTTTCTTGTGGTTGTTTTTGGAAATGGGAGTTTCTCCCTTGTGACCATTCGGCCACCACCATGGAAGAAGGGTTTGGTTGCTTCTTGATGCATGAGGATATCCCTAGGAACCTAGGGTATGGATGTATGTTGTTTTCCAAATTTTTGAGAGAACAAAAAGTAGGGTTTGGTACCCTACAAGTTTCGGCCACCTATGGTTGGAGGTCCAAGAGAAGTTTTTTTTGATCAAATCTTGATACATGCTAGTGCCCTAGGGATTCTATACACATATGTGTTGTTTCCAAATTTTTGAGAGAACAAAAATTAGGGTTTTGGTACCCTACAAGGTTTCGGCCAAGGCTTGGATTTCCTTGGGGTTGTGAAGTGAAATCACTTCTTGATGCATGACATGAATGCTAACAAATATTGTATACATGTGTGTTGTTTTCCAAACTTTTGAGAAGACAAAATTAGGGTATGCTACCCTATATAACTTTCGGCCAACCCTAGGAGAATTAGGGTTTAAGGGTGTATGATTTTCCTTATGATATATCCATGCTTAATAAGTATAGGCAAGGTGTTTGTGTAAATGCTTGTGTGAATATTTGAAACCATGAAGCATGTTACCACTTATTTAAATTTCGGCCAACCCTAGTTCTAGGGTTGGGAAGTACCTAATGAGACCATGAAGCATGCTACTACATATGTGATGTGTGGATGATTTATGTGACCTATCTTGTTAGGTATAAAAGCATGTCTTATAGCCCATGGGGCACTTTGATGATATGAACATGATGTGTTTGATAATATGCTTAAAAAGGGTTACTCTATTGAAACTGGGATCAAGAGCACCCGAATGTGTGGTGTGTCCCTAGGGGATCAAGAGCACCCGAATATGTGGTGTGTCCCTTTGAGAAGTGATTAAGAGTACCTTTAGGCATATACATATATGAGTAATTGCATGATAAATTACTTTACTTTGGAAAGTTGTGTACCCGACTCGGAAGGGGGTCGTTAAACAAATCCAATGAGCATGTTAAGGTCATGGCATTGGTAGGACGGAAGGGTCCTGCTCTAATTAGATTGGTGGCTCGCTACCCCAATTTATTAGGGAACGCGCATGATGTGGTACGACAATTGGGCCCTGGATGATGATATGATATTTTGAAGTACTTACCATTATGGAACCTTTTTGAAAAATATTTCTCATCATGTGATCTTGTTCCGTAAAGTACTTAGAGATAAATTGATGTGATGTTTATGATGCTTTGATGAGATGCTTATGATGCTGATAATTCTATCTGATTATTGTGTACATGATATGATGTATTGATATGGATTTTTCGAGTAGGCCCGGATTCTTACTAAGCATGTTTTGCTTACTAGTTCCTGTTATTTTTCTTATGCTGCAGATAGCGGTAAGAAATACTCGAACTAAAAGAAGAGGCAGAGGGAAGGTTGGAGGATGTGTGTGGTGATGGCTCGGGAAAGAACGAAAGATTCTATCTACCTTGTTTTGTCTAGAATCTAAACTGTTTCCATAATTATTATTGAAATTGTATTGCTATACTCTGAATGGGTGATGATCATGACTACTCTACTGTGATTGAGTTAGTAGTATGGAACCTATGTTATGCTAGATAATACTATCATTAATGTTTAAATATTGTAGAATGCATGCTAAGGAAAATACTAGGTAATTACTATTTTCTGTTTCTTATGAATGCTTCCTTTGCATGTATCTAAGACTAGATAACTCTTGCTATATTCCTATGTTGTATCTTGTTCAAACCATGTTTATTCCATGCTTTAGTGTGTTATATGATCTTCCTATTAGGTTGTAAATGCATGTAGATATAAAAGAAACGAAAAACCATGCTTGGTAAATTAGTCTTCAATAGGCATGCCTACTACATTTCTTGTATGTAACTGTTTTGTTTGGATATACATACTTAACATGATTGTATGATATGAGTGTATGGACCCGTAACCCCGCCTTTAAGGTAGATAAAAGGTCGGGCGTTACAAGAACCATGGGTGAGAAAGGAATGGTGACTCCGGCCACCATGGACTCATAAAGGTTATGACCAGAGTCAATGCAGGTCAGGTTGGCATAAAACTCCTTACATAAGTCAGTGTTGATGTCATGCTGACAATAAACCAATTTGTCTAACCTAAAATGCGTGATCATTTCGATGATTTGAGGAGACTTTTCTTAGAAGTGGGCTTTATTAACATATCGGTAGTTCATTGTAGTGAACTCATTATCATCAAACCTCTTCCTATATTCTACTGACCGAAACCTAGATTCTCCTGACGTGCGTGAAGACCCCTCACCTCGTGGTCGCTTAGAGGCCAAACTACAATGTGATAAACCCATGCATGCATACTTTTTTAACCACCCCCCCCCCCCCCACACACACAACGGAAAATGACATAGAAAACATGCAAAAATCGTTACATTAGTTCCAAATCACAGTTTAAATGAGAAACATTGACCTATTCAAGTTCTTACCTTTTTCCTATGTGTTTCATGATGGTAGTGAGGAGATCTAGACTTGAGAGAAGGAGCTTTCACCAACCCTAAGAGTAGATCCGAGGTAGAAGAGGGCTTCGGAAGAGATTTTAGGGCTTGGGAGGTGCTTAGGACGCAAAAGGAGTAGAGAGGAGAAAGAAATCACCGGGGGTGATAAGCCAAAACCCTAGGTTTGGCCACCCCCGCGCGGCCCGATCTAACATAAAACCCGCAGACCAGTCGACTGCCCTCAGGGCAGTCAACTGGTAAAACCCACATAATATTTTTCCAGTCGGGACCAGTCGACTGCCCCCAAGGCAGTGGACTGGTAAAACTCACAGAAGGTTCTGTGTTATGGAGCCAGTCGACTGATACCTGAAATCCTAGTTTTTCAGTTGATTTTCAAAAATGCATAACTAATTCGACAAATTTCCAAAAAATCTGAAATTTCGTGGTGAGATTTGTGGATCCTATCTCTACTTGGGAAAAATATGATTTCAAATAAAATCACTCCGAATCCCAAGATTGATACAAATTTCAAAACTATCCAAAATGAGTCATTTAAACTTAACCAAAAGTTCTAATTTAGACCTCTTCTTGATGCTTCCTCCCATACTCATCCATATCACACTGATAGCATCAAGTTACATGGTATTTTCATATTTAAACCAATTTCTCTCAATTATAGTCCCATTTTCAATCTTTTCTCCATAAATCCCTCTTTAGTGTGCCAATTCTCTAAGATTAAGGCTAACCTTAGCCTCTCAACCCCTTCGGCACACTTCATAGCCCATCAAGTCTCCTAGAAGGAAACCACCTGAGATCCATTGACCATGGATCCCATTTTGGCTCCTATAGCTCTCCCTTGAGCTCCTAGCCCTAGTTACCTCCTTAGGTAACTCATCTACAAAGGCAAGACCACACCAGTGCTCTTCCGGTGCTTCTTGACCTTCCACTACTACTCTCTTAACCCTATAGACCTTTTTCTTGGTCAATTCCTTTTCTTTTCCTTTAAATGACTTTTCTTTGCCATTTTTTATCTTTTCTCTTCCATAGTTATAGGACCCTTGAATATGACATTTTACTCACATTTGCCCTCCTAAGGTGGTATCCTAGACCCGGCCTATCATTCCTAAGAGGTTGATCTTTTTGCATCCTGTTTGACCCCCTAATGAGTCTATCTAGATTTTTCTCTAATTTATCAAGTTTTGCTCTCAAAACTTGATTTTCCTTTGCTAACTTCCTAACCTTAGGATCATTAGACTTAATTTGATCATTTCTAGGTCTACGCATTTTTCTAAGCATATGTCTCCCTTTCTTAGGGTTTATGCCTTGGTCCTTAGTCCTAGAATTCCTAGATTTATCATGCAACATAGAATTTTTGGTGTTTTGGCATGCAAAATTGTTTATATTCCTATCATGATATTTAAAACCAAAAACACGCATGGGCAAGCAATTGTTATCAATTCTATCATTCATACAAGCATTTTGAGCATTCATGGAAGAATTTGAAGCATAAGTAGAGTTAGAGGTTACCTCCCTTACCCTTAGGGCTCCCCCTTGATGAGTGCTCCTGTTCCTTTCTTCTTTCTCCCATTTCCTAAGTTGCTCCATATTTTTCAACTCTCCTTTCCTTGGACATTTTGTATGGTAATGCCCTAGCTCCCCGCATGTGAAGCATCGAATTTTTCTCCTTTTCTTTTGAGCTTCCTCATTCCTACAACCCACGTTAGATTTAAATTGAATGGGCTTGGGTTTAGGAATTACCTCCTTTTTACCTAGTGGGCACTTATCCTTGTAATGCCCCTTTTGGTTGCAACCAAAGCATATGATATGCTCTTTTGATTTAACCTTGGTGGAGGTGGAAATCTTTTCTTGCTCTTGTGAGGATGAGGATCTGTCCTCCCACTCAACCCTTGATGTTGATACTTCTTCTTCTTCTTCGGATGAGGTGGATCCTTTTTCACTCAATTCCTCCACTTCACTTGATAATGTTGATAATTCTTTTTCCCTTTGATCTTCCTGAACACTCGAGCTTAGTTCTTTGGGCTCTTCTACTCCTTGAGTCTATGTCGGGTTCTCATGGCACTTTTCCAATTTATTCCACAACTCATATGCATTTTCATAATTCCCTACATCACTCAAAATATTAGTAGACAAAATATTAACCAAAATATTGATTACTTTTTCATTGGCCCTTGCTTATTCTTGTTGCTCCTTGGTCCAATACGTAGGTCGGAGCTTCTTTCCATGCTTGTCCTTAGGGGTCTCAAATGGTTCCTCTAGCACCATTATGCACTCCCAATCCATGCCGAACCACATCTTCATTCTAGCTTTCCAATAATCAAAATCTTTATGCTCGTATGGTGGCGGTGAGTTGATATCGTCTCCTAGCTTATCCTCCATCATTCTCTCTAGCTTTTCGTTGCTCCCTTGGCGGTTATACCAATCAAGAGCAATCCTAGCTCTGATACCAATTGATAGGATCGATCGTGTCCGCTAGAGGGGGGTGAATAGCGATTTTCGAATACTTTGTTCCTACAAGGTTAGTTGCGCAGCAGAAATACAAACAAAATAAAACTAACAATAAGAAACAATGCTAATAAACCAAAATTACTTGGTATCCACCCCGGTCGAGTGACTAATCCAAGAATCCGTCGGTGGATCACGCCCTGGATAACCTCCGGCTAGCCCTCGTCGCTCTTTGTGGGTGGAGAAACCTCGCCACAATCACTTTGACAATATCTGGGCACAAAAGACTACTAACTCACTTTACCCAAGCGAGTTTCATCAAAAAACGAAAGCATGAAACGAGCCCCTTTAAATAGGACTCGAATCTGAAATAGCCGCTACCAGTCGACTGCTCCTGGGGCAGTCGACTGGTCTCACTCAAATTCGACCGTTGCCGTACAACGTTCGAATTTTGACAGCTGTTCCAGTCAACACCAGTCGACTGCCCATGGGACAGTCGACTGGTACACACCTAAGCCTAGGGTTACACTCCCCGAGTACATGTCACTCCGCATTCGAATCCTCCCGGGTTAGTTCCTGAGTACAAACACTCATACTCAAACCCTCACAACTCGGTTGACTCTTCACCAGCAGCCTCGACTGTTACCTTCACACCCTCTTCATCTTCGGCCCTCGTCCCTCGGATGCGCACGCAAGCCTCCAGCTTGCCTCCATGTCACCCTTCACGTACGCCTCGAAGATTGCGTCTCTCGGCTCATCGTCCCAGCTATCCAACGGTCCCTCGGATGCGCACGCAAGCTTCCAGCTTACCTCCATGCCATCCTTCACCCGAAGACATCAACCAAGTCCATGTGTACCTGTACACCAGCACACTCATGTACACATATTAGTCCAACACAAATCCTAACTTAATCATATTGACTGCACACATCAAAACCCCATGATCCTCCAGATCATCTCAGGGTCGATTGCCCTAACACTATGATCTTTGGGCAAAATGTCCATTAATTAAACATTTGCTTTCCCCATAGTTGGTCTATTTTCAATAATGTGATACATCTAATAACCCGTCAATATGCTATAAGCATAAGTAAATCATTTGTATCATCCTAATGGTTCATGCACCACCTTCCTATTTCATTACTCCAAGGTCGATCCTATACTTCTACAAAACACATATCAAGTCCCCTTCTTAAAGATGTGAACTCCGCTTCGGGAAGAGGCTTGGTAAATATGTCGGCAATGTTAGACTTTAATTCAACATAATGCAATTCTATGTCACCCCTTGCAACATGATCCCTAATGAAATGATGTTTCACTTCAATGTGTTTTGTTCTAGAATGATGCACCGGATTTTTAGTCAAATTAATAGTACTTACATTGTCACATAAAACCTTGACCTTGGAGTAATGAAGCTCATAATCTTCTAAGGTATGCATGATCCAAAGTAATTGAGACACAACCATCCATTGCTACATATTCGGCCTCGGATGTTGATAAGGCAACACATGGTTGCTGTTGGAAACGAGATGGCTAGAGAGGGGGGGTGAATATAGCCAATCACTTTTCACTTGCGATTAACAATTTTCCTGCACTTAACTTATCAGTAGCACAGCAGCGGAAGAAACAAAAGAAACTGAAAGTGCAGTAAGCTAAAGCAGAGACAAGATCAATACAAAGACAACTGCCAAGAACGCTAACAAGAGGGTTTACAAGGTTCGGGGATAACTTGCCCCTACTCCTTGGCGTGCCCTTAAGGTGGGCGATCCCTTGATCGTCGGTAGATCAAGCCCCAGTTTCACCCGATATAATGCAACCTCCTTCTCGGTGGAGAAACCTCTCCACAGCGTTTCAGACAGAATAGAGTTTAAGCACAAAGAAACTACGAGAAAGATCTTACTCAACCACTTAGCAAGGACAAGAATACAGCTAGCTTCCCTGAGCTCCACCCAGTGGCGATCTCACGCAAGAACCCTTCTCCGTGTCTTCCCACTGTCGGACTCCAAGCTACTTGTTCTCTCCTTCAAGCGCTCAAGTAAAGACTGGTTGCTTCTCGATTGCTTGCTCAAAGTGATGACAGCTTCAAGAACGCAGCAAGCAAGCAGATTGTGGAGAACACTAGGCGCGGCAAGAACACAAGTTTCAGAACTCTGCTTCTACGAAGCTCACTTCTGCGCTTTTGATCCTCCACCCAGCACCAGGTGACAACATCCTCCATAGCCTCCAGCTATCTTGCTGCCAACACCAGCTACCACTGAGCCCTCTCTGGTCTTCCTGAGATCCCCTCAGCCAAGCCCCAGTCTCGGCTCCAGTCTGCAGCTCGGCCGTTGCAACCTAAAATGGAGAATCGGACAAACCTGCTCCAAGGAAAGCCTCTGTTGACCTCTCCTTGAGTGTTTGAATCCTCCCCTGTCACCTGCAGCTTAATCAGACTGTTAGAGCAGCAAATCATCCAGTAAATCAGATATCAGAAGCAAACATCAGCGAATCGGATGTGATCAGACGCTCTGACCACGTCTGATAGTGCAATTTGAATTAAAGTGATCGGTCACTGGACCGATCCAGGATTTGTGGATCGGTCACCAGACCGATCTACTGTAGTGCTGGGATTCCCAGCTCTTATGGCAACACAGACCTGATCGGTCACTAGACCGATCAGGATGAAGCCTGATCGGTCACCAGACCGATCAGAGTGAAGCTTGATCGGTCACCTAGACCGATCAGGACATATGAACAGTGATTTTTTAATCAGATCCAAGATCCCTGATCGGTCACCAAATCGATCCAGGACTTTGATCAGCAAGGGAACACACTCACTTCCCACTCCCTGATCGGTCACCAGACCGATCAGGAGTAAGGTAGTGAGGAAGCAGCCTGCTCCCTGATCGGTCACTGGACCGATCAGGAGCCACACAGTAGGTTCCCAACTTCACTGTGTGCTCCCTGATCGGTCACCAGTCCGATCAGACATAGCTGGATCGGTCACCGGACCGATTCACTAAGGAGCAGCGTGCCAATGTCCCTGATCGGTCACCAGACCGATCCAGAGACTCAACCCTAGCCCTCCAAGCTAGTGGCTTCATCCACCTTAGCCCTCCAAGCTAAGGATTTTTCCATCTAACCCTCCAAGTTGGGAATTTGCACCTAACCCTCCAAGTTAGGACTTTTCACCTAGCCCTCCAAACTAGGACTTTTCACCTAGCCCTCCAAGCTAGGACTTTTCACCCAACCCTTCCGAGTTAGAACTTCATCCAACCTAGCCCTCCAAGCTAGGCACCTGACCCTCCAAGCCAGGACTTTTTTACCTAATTCTCCGGGATGGGAATTTGCACCTAACCCTCCAAGTTAGGACTTTTCACCTAGCCCTCTAAGCTAGGACTTTTCACCCAACCCTTCCGAATTAGGACTTTTCCAACACCTAACCCTCCAGGTTAGGATTTTCCAACACCTAGCCTCCCAGACTAGGATTTTCCAACACCTAACCCTTCAGGTTAGGATTTTCCATATCATGCCTGATCCCCGACTAGGACTTAATCATAATCATAATCAACCTAAACTAAAATCGATGTCAACACCAAAACAACAATCAGGGCAAGACTGCATCAACAGTTGCTTCCTACTACTCCGACTAACTAAAGATGATCCGATAAATTGACATCCACCACTAATACTCTTTCTATCTAATTTGCAACCCGCATAATCCGAGTCGATGTATCCAAATAGATCAATGTTTGGAGTTCTAGAATACCAAAGATCGACATTAAGAGTACCCATAATATACCTTAAGATCCTCTTTACTACCACTAGGTGAGACTCTTTGGCACATGATTGATACCTTGCACACATACCCACCACAAATAATATATCCGGTCTACTAGCCGTTAGGTACAACAAGTTACCAATCATGCTCCTATATTGTTTTGGATCTACTACCTTCCCTTCAAGATCACTATCCATCTTTACATTTGTTCCAATAGGGGTTGATGCTACCTTAGTATTTTCTAATCCAAATTTCTTTATGATTTCCGTAGCATATTTTGTTTGATAAACATGAGACCCTTCATTTGTTTATTTAACTTGTAATCCTAAGAAGAAAGTTAATTCCCCAACAAGACTCATTTCAAACTCATCTTCAATGCATTTGATAAATTCATGGAGAAATTCACTATTTGTTGACCCAAAAATGATGTCATCAACATATACTTGGGCACAAAGATGTCCTTATCCTTAGATTTTAGAAATAAAGTTAGGTCAATTGTACCTCTTCTAAAACCCTTGGATACTAAGAAAGATGAAAGTCTTTCGTACTAAGCCTGGGAGCTTGTTTCAATCCATATAAGACTTTTCTTAGTTTGTAAACATGACTAGGGTAGTTGGTGTTTTCAAATCCAGGTGGTTGCTCTACATACACTTCCTCCTTAATGACCCCATTAAGTAATGCTGACTTCACATCCATTTGATGATGTTTGAAACCCATGTGAGGAGTATATGCTAATAAAATCCGAATGGACTCTAATCTAGCTACGAGAGCATATGTTTCATCATAATCAAGGCCCTCAACTTAATTAAACCCCCTTGCTACTAACCTAGCCTTGTTCCTAGTAATCTTCCCTTGATCATCCAATTTGTTCCTAAAAACCCATTTTGTGGTGACAATGGTACTATCATTGGGTCTAGGAACTAACTCTCACACTTTACTCCTTTCAAATTGATTCAACTCTTCTTGCATGGCTAAAATCCATTCCACATCACCTAAGGTTTCATCAATTGATTTTGGCTCTAGTTGTAAAATCAAGGCAATTTGACTAGCATGATCCCTAAAGTAGGAACTAGTCCTTACCTCTTGGGTTACATCTCCAACTATTTGGTCAATGAGATGATTTTGATGTTGTCTTATTGTACTAGAGGTTATGGGCTCATTTACTATATGATTATCATCCTCCAATGCACTTCTCCCTCCCCCTTGATCAATACCCCCTAAATGTAAATCTTGAATTTCTTGGGTAGGGGTTTGACTTTCTTCTATATCCTTGTCAATAGAGGATTTCCTAGGGTAAGTGCTAGTAGACTCAACAAAATCCACATTGGATGACTCCTCAGTTATTCTAGTCCATTTGTTATATACTCTATATCCTCTACTAGTGGATGACTATCCAACCAAGATCCTCTCATCCGCCTTAGACTTAAATTTTCTTAAATCATCATTAGTGTTCAAAATATAGACCTTACACCCAAAAACCCTAAAATAGTTGTTGGGGCAATCGGCCCTGGTATGATCTGGAGGATCATAGTGTTTTGATGTGTGTAGTCAATATGGTTAAGTTAAGTTTTGTTGTTGGACTAATATGTGTACATGAGTGTGCAGGTATACAAATACACATGAACTTGATTGATGTCTTGAGGTGAAGGATGGCATGGAGGCATGCTAGAGGCTTACGTGCGCATCTGAGGGACCATTGGATAGCAGGGATGATGAGTCGAGGGATGGGACTTCGAGGCGTACGTGAAGGATGGCATGGAAGCAAGCTAGAGGCTTGCGTGCGCATCCGAGGGATGAGACCGAAGATGAAGAAGGCGTGAAGGCAACAGTCAAGGCTGTTGGTGAAGAGTCAACCAAGTTGTGAGGTCTGAGTATGAGTGTTTGTACTCAGGGGCTAAGCCGGGAGGGTTTGAGTGCGGAGAGACATGTACTCGGGAGTGTAACCCTAGGCTTGGGTGTGTACCAGTCGACTGGCCATGGGGCAGTTGACTGGTGTAGGCTGGCACAGGCTGGCAGATTCGAACGTTGTACTGTAACGGTCGAATCTGAGTGGGACCAGTCGACTGGCCATAGGGCAGTCGACTGGTAGCGGCCTGAGATGACTCGAGCCCTATTTAAAGGAGCTCGTTTCATGCCTTCGACTTTTGACGAAACTCGCTTGGGTAAAGTGAGTTAGTAGTTTTGTATTCAGAGTGTTGTCCGTGATTGTGGCGAGGTTTCTCCACCCATAAGGAGTGACAGATCTAGCCGAAGGTTATCCGGGGCGTGATCCACCGACGGATTCTTGGATTAGTCACCCGTCCGGGGTGGATACCAAGTAAATCGGTTTGTTAGCATTGTTTTTTGTTGTTAGTTTATTTTTATTTGTATTTCCGCTGCGCAACTAACAACGTAGGTGAAGAGAATTCAACGAAAAAGTGCTATTCACCCCCCCCTCTAGCAACGTCTTCGATCTATCAATAGTGAATTTGTGGAATTCTTCCATTCCACAATTCAAAAGGTGTTTTCCCTAAAACCTATGAATCAAGACTCGGTGTTGGATGTAACAAGACCGCTTCCGCCCAAAAGTAGCTAGGTAATGAGTAAGCATTAAGAATTGCCCTAGTCGCTTCTTGTAAAGCCCTATTTCTTCTTTCTACCACTCCATTTTATTGTGGGGTTCTTGGACATGAAAATTCATGCTTGTACCCATTCTCTAGACAAAAATTTGAGAAGTTTGAATCTTCAAACTCTCCACCATAATCACTTCTAATTCGGTTGATTTTGAGATGTTTCTCATTTTCAACTCACTTACTAAATCCTATGAGTATTTCTAAGGTATCGTCCTTATGTCTCATAAAATAAACCCAAGTATATCTAGAGAAATCATCTACAATTACCAAGCAATATTTATTACCTACTAACGAGGGAGTACTATGGCAATCAAATAAATCTAAATGTAATAATTCTAGAGGTAAGGAAGTACTAGTGCGGATTTTACCTTTATGTGATGACCTAGATTGCTTACCCTCTTGGCATGCATCACACATCGTGTTCTATTCATACTTGATCATTGGTAGTCCCTTCACCAATTTCATCTTGGCCACTCTTGCTATGTTCTTCATGTTGATGTGCCCAAGTCTTCGATGTATAGTCACCCTTCTTCTTCTTTGGATATGAGACACTTAGGAGAAATGTTAGAAGCATAAGATAGATTAAGATAATAAAGATTTGCTTCACTATATCCTTTTAACATGATATTTTCGGAGCTATTTTGTCTAATTAAACATTTTCTTTCATGGAACTCAACCCTATACCCGGCATCAAATAGTTGACTCACACTAAGCAAATTAAATTCCATATCCTTAATTAGAAGTATTTTATGAATTATGATTGTAGGAGATGTTGGATCGGAGAAAACAATAGAGGGGGGGTGAATATCGTTATCAAATTTTTTCAGACAGTTAAAGAATATGCGCAGCGGAAATAAATAAAGTACACAAGAACACAAGTCGATTTTTTACTTGGTTCGGAGTCGCGGTCGGCTCCTACTCCAAGGCCCATGGTTCTTGACCGTTTACTTTGGGCAATTCTATATTCGGAAAGATTTTTATAGATTGCTAGTACAGATATAGAATTTGGAAAACTAAATCACAACACTTTCGTAAATTAAAACTTTACCGACGCCCGAGATGGACGAATTCCGGAGCAGAGGGTCGTCTTCGGCACTGAAATCTCGAAATGGAACTTTGCCGGAGCGCAGCACATGAGCGAAAGTGTTTGGAGCATTGGAAAGAATGGATGTTGAAGCCTTGGGGGTGAGCCCCCTTTTATAGTCCTCATACGGGCGCCTGTGACGTTGGGGGGGCTGACACGTGGCCTTCCCTGCGCGAATCCTTATCTGCTGGCTCGGTCAGCGCTTATCCTCCCCCACTTGGGCGCCTGAGCTGATGGGGGCGCCCGTGACCTCACGGGCGCCTGATCCGGCTTGGTCCAGAGACTTCGCAGCTATGTTTTGGGTTTTGCCTTCACTCTTGGGCGCCCGTATCCATACGGGCGCCTGAGCCAATTCGGGCGCCTGTGTCCATTCGGGCGCCTAGGCCCAGTGAAGTCCCTCACTTGCAGACGACCAGTCCTTCGACCCTGCAACTCAGGTTAGTCCCAAAACATAATAAACATTAGTTACAGTCATAGCTGTCTTGGTTCTGACTTCGGGTCTCCCAAATGGAACCCTAGGTCGAATCGACGCCTACTGTTCCCTCGACGGGGAACGCGTCCTCAGCTACTCCTCTCAGGAGAGTTTACCTTTTGCCAACTGGCTCCTCCGGTTGGACTTTTGCCTAATCTACCTGACCAGGTCTTCGTGCCCAACTTCCAGTCAGGTCTTCTTGCCCAACTTCTGGTCAGGTCTTCGGTGCTCAGTCCGCGACCAGGACTTCTTGCCCAACTTCTAGTCAGGTCTTCGGTGCCCAGTCCTTTGCCAGGACTTCTTGCCCAGTCCTAGACCAGGACTTCTTGCCCAGCCCTTTGCCAAGACTTCTTGCCTAGATTATCTAGGATTTTCCTGCACACTTGAGTAACTTTATTAGATCACAAATAGTACTTAACTTTGAATCCTTTGCCAATATCAAAACAAGGTTCGATATGGTGCTTCCGGCACCAACAGGAGATACCTCAATGGTGCCCCTACCTATTATTTTGAGTTTTCCACTATTTTCGAAGGACACCGTTCCTTCTCTTAGATAGCTAATGGTGGAGAATTTGCTTACATCCCCGGTCATATGCCTTGAACACCCGCTATCCACTATCCATATTTTTTAGCCTTCCATCACCTTTACCTAAACAACACGGAAAACACAAGCTTTTGGTACTCAAATGCTAGATCCACAAACATCATTTAAGTATTTCTTAGGTACTTCCTAGGGGCACCTTTCCTACCCATAAGAGAAACAAATGTCACTTCTTTGATTTTGGGTTTATACCCTATCCCGGCCTTGTTATACACGGCTCTTTGACTATTGATTATCATGTCGAGATTTCTAGAGCCAATTTGAAGCTTTCCAAGGGCCTTGGTGAGACTTTCTACCTTTTCCCTTAGCTCCTTATTTTCCTTTTCTAGATATGAGTCATTTGAAATAGAAGAGGAAACATGTACATTGTCCTTAATTTTCATGGATTCTAACTTTAGCATGCAAATTTTATTTTTTAACTCCTTAACTTTCTTTCTAGCTTTAGCTAAGTCATCATTAGTACTAGAAATGTTTTTTACAAGAGTAGAAGTGGGTAAGTTGTATACCTCACTTACTGAGACATCCGATTCCGATGATGAGCCTTCCCCTTCATCTTCACTACTTGAACTCCCCTCATCTTCGGATGACTCTAAGTTGTCCACTCCCATCAATGCAAAGTGTGACACATGATCTTCTTCCTCCTCCGATGATGACGGATCATCCCAAGTCGCCTTTAGACTTGTGACCTTCTTTCCTTTTTCCTTTGATTTCTTCTTCTCACCTTTCTTGTTCTCCTCCTTCTCCTTTTCTTCTCTTTTCTTCAATTGTGGGCATTCATTCTTTATGTGCCCTTCTTTATGGCAATTATAGCAAATAACCTATTTTGTCTTGCCCTTACTCCTTGAACTTTTCCTACCTAAGATTTGTTAGAGTCTCAAGTACCTCTTCACTCATAAGGAGACACCATCTATATGGTATTACATTTGAGATATTTACAGATCACAAGAGTCTCAAGTACCTCTTCACTCATAAGGAGTTCAATCTTCGACAGAGAAGATGGATGGAGTTCCTGAAGGATTATGATTGTTCCATTAGCTATCACCCAGGGAAAGCTAATGTAGTGGCAGATGCTTTGAACAGAAAGTCCAGAGGGGTTTTATCCTGCCATCAAGTGATGGTCACAGATCTGGTTTAGGGTTTCTCAGAGTTGAGTTTGGAGGAGCGGGGACAGACTGAGAGGGGCATTCTTGTGACTATGGTTGCTCAGTCATCGATCAAGGCACGGATTAGAGAAGCTCAGGCCAGTGATCAGCGTATGCAGTTCCTAGGCAGCCGAGTAGCCTCTGGGGAGCAGACCGAGTTTACTAGAGACGATGAGGGTATCCTGTATTTCTGAGGGAGATTGTGCATACCTGAGTCACATTCGGTCATGAAGGTGTTGCTTCAGGAGGCTCATCGCTCCCGTTTTGATATTCATCCGGAAGGAACCCGCATGTATCATGACTTGAGACGTTCCTACTGGTTGAATAGGATGAAGAAAGACATCGCGAATTTTGTAGCCAGATGTCTAGTATGTCAGCAGGTTATGGCCGAGCACCAGAAACCTGCTGGTTTACTTCAGAGGATCCTCATTCATGAGTGGAAATGGGAGCACACCACTATGGACTTCGTGGTCAGCTTACCCAGGACTCGGAAAGGTATGACACGATTTGGATGATCATTTATCGATTAACCAAATCTGCACATTTCTTGGCAATCCAGAAGACGGACTCTTTGGACCGATTAGCGGAGTTGTACTGCTGAGAGATTGTCAGGCTACATGGTGTTTCACTGAGCATTATCTCAGACAGAGACCCAACGTTCACGTCACGGTTCTGGCAGAGTCTGCAGCAAGCCATGGCCACTCAGCTTCATTTTAGTACAGCGTTCCATCCACAGACAGATGGTCAGTCAGAGCGGACCATTCAGACTTTGGATGACTTACTGAGGTCTTGTGTTATAGATTTCGGAGGCAGCTGGGAGGACCATCTGCATTTAGTTGAGTTCACCTACAACAACAGCTATCATTCGGCTATTCAGATGATGTCGTTTGAGGCGTTGTATGGTAGGGCTTGCGGACACCCACCCTCTGGGAGAAGGGTGGGGAATCTCAGTTGCTAGGACCTAAGAGAGCTCAGCATGAGGCAGAGTTGGTTCACACCATCAGACAGAGGATGTTCGAGGCGCAGGCTCGTCAAAAAAGTTATGCTGATAGGAGACGGAGATCGTTAGAGTTCTCGGGTGAGTGACCATGTGTTTCTACGAGTTTCACCCATAAAAGGGGTGAAGAGGTTTGGCCTTAAAGGTAAGCTAGCTCCGCGATACATAGGCCCTTTTTAGATTCTGGAGAGGATTGGAGCAGTAGCTTACAGTCTGGCACTACCATCGTCTCTTGCCGGAGTTCAAGATATGTTTCATGTTTCCGTGTTGAGGAAATATATGCCAGACCCATCCCATATTTTGTCGGATATATCAGTTCATCTTCAACTTGAAGCGACTTACAAGGAGATGCCTATATGGATTCTGGACCACCAAGAGCGTCAGTTACGGAACAAGACAATCCAGCTGGTCAAAGTCGGATGGCAGCACAACTCTGATGAGGAAACTACTTGAGAGCTCTAAGACACGATCAGAGCTCACTATCCCTATTTGTTTACCTGAGGTGCGTATCGTATGTTTTCGTTCAATACTATTTCTGTTTGTTAGTTAATAGTATCTGTTACGGTTTAGTTGCGAAATTTGGAGACCAAATTTTTATTAGTAGAGGAGAATGTTAAATATAGAAAAAATAAGGGGGGTTTTTGCAAATAGGTTAATATATATATATAACCTAAATTCCCAAATTCCTGACTTAATTCCTTTGCCCCCTCATCCCATGATTNGGAAATCTAGCTTCAAAATTTTGCCTAAGTAAATTTTTTTAAAGCCTTGTAAATAAAAGTTTTTTTCAAAATTTAGGCCTGCAAAACTTTTCAAAATGGAAAATTATCTAAGTGTAAAAAGTTTTGTTAGTGAAAATGCTTTTACTCCATTTTTGAAAAATACTTTGTTAAAAATATGAAGCACTTAGGAAAACTCAAAAATCCCTGTTAGATACCTTGTTCGCCCATGTTTGTTTTTGATATATGTCAAAGGGGAGGAAAGGTCAAAGCTAAGTGTTTTAACATAAGAATTCAGGATTTTAGGGGGAGTATGAGAAATAAAGAGAATTTTTTAATCTATTCTGTTCATACTCCGTTCATACTTCATTGTGTTTTTATCTTCTGTTATTAACTGTTATATGTTTTTACTTAACTTTGAATTGTGTTGCCATAAATCAAAAAGGGGGAGATTGTTGGTGCTGAAAGCACCCAAGTCAAACCTGTGTTTTGATAATGGCAACAGGGTTCAAAAGTTAAGTCTTACTTGTTTTCTAACAAGTCACTCTAGTGTGCAGGAAAAGCCCTAGCGAAGGACTGCTAGGCATTGGCGAAGGAATGCCAGAGTAAAAGCCCTAGCAAAGGACTGCTAGGCACTGGCGAAGGAATGCCAGAGTAAAAGCCCTAGCGAAGGACTACTAGGCACTGGCGAGGGAATGTCAGGTTGCAAAGCCCTAGCGAAGGACTGCTAGACACCGGGCGAAGGACAGCTCGGCATCCAAGCCCTGGCAAAGGACCACCAGGCAAAAGTCCAACCAGAGGAACGGTTGGCATCAGGTAAATTCTCCCGAGAGGAGTAGGTGAGGACGCGTTCCCCGTCGAGGGAATAGTAGGCGTCGATTCGACCTAGGGCTCCATTTTGGAGACCCAAAGTCAGAACCAAGACAGCTAAGGCTGTATAAACTAACCACTTAATGTTTTGTTGTGTGTTGGACTAACCCTGGATGAAGGACCGAAGGAACGAGTGTCTGCAGCTCAGAGAGCCTCAAAGGAGTGAGGCAACAGCTAACCAGGGCGCCCGGAGTGTCCCGGGCACCCCCAAGGTGAACACAAAACACACAAACAAGAAGCGCGCTTCGACAGTACAACCTGCGGGCACCCCCGTGCTCCCGGGCGCCCCCGCTGCTCCCGGGTGCCCCCAGCGTCCCGGGCGCCCTAGTGCCAGCTACCGAAGCACACCCTCGCGAAGCCAAGAAGATGGAGTTTTGACCCGGTCAATGCGGGCGCCCCGAGCGCTCCGGGCGCCCCGGTCAAACCTAATCCCGAAGGTAAAGGGATCAGATGTTGACCGAGCATTGTGCAGATCAACTGCCACGTGGGGGGCGCCCCCAGGCCCTATATAAAGGGCCCTCGACCCCAAGCTTCACAACACTTTCAATCAACGCTTCTACGCTCTTCTGCTCTCGCGCCTCGCTCCGGAAACCTCCCAACTCGAGCCGACGACGTCCCGCTGCTCCGAAAAAGACAACCTACATCGGACGTCGGTAAAAGAAGAGTTTTTCTTTTTAATTGTTAAGTTTACTGTGCTATATTTGTAAATCAATCTTTGTAAACTATTATTGCGCCTCATATAGAATTGCCCAAAGTAAACGGTCAACGACCGTGGGCATTGGAGTAGGAGTCGACCTAGGCTCCGAACCAAGTAAAAATTACTGTGTTCGCGCGTTTGATTGTTTTATTCCGCTGCGTAACTGCTTTTTCTATAAATCCGAACGATTTTTGATATTCACCCCTCCTCAATCGGTTCTCTCGATCCAACATGTAGCTCCCCCTTGATGTGAGCTCCTTTTCTTTCTCTCTTCTTTCTCCCATCTTCTAAGGTGCTCCATCTTTTTCAACTCTCCTTTCCTTGGACATTTTGTATGGTAATGCCCTAGCTCCCCGCATGTAAAGCATCGAATATTCATTTTCCTCTCCCGGGCTTCTCCATTCCTACAATTCATGTTATACTTAAATCGAATGGACCCGGGTTTAGAGAGTACTGATAGTGCCCACAACACGTGTCACGATGAGCCTCAAATTTAGATATTTATAAACTAAAAACCCTTGGCTAGCAAAATTAAAATGTAGTGAAGGGGCCTCAGGTCGTATTTTTCCAAGGACTAGTTGTGAATGTTTAACTATAGCTCAAAGTTGTTGTCGTTAAATGTTTTGGGGTTTTCGAATAATATAGGGGTTGTTTTGCAAATAAGAATGAAATAGCAGTAACAAAATGAACTTAGCGAAGCAAATATGCCTTAGGGAGTTGCAAGAACTACACTTAACCAATTTTTTAACACTAATCAAAGAAACTAGCTTAACACTAATTGAGAACTAACACTTCAACTTGATATTATGGAATTAAAAATGCATAAGATGATAACAAGAGTAGGGAAGCTTAAAATAAGAAACTAGATTGCAGAAATTGAAGTTGGAACAAGTCTTACTACGGAAACAAAATTTAAAGAAGCAATGCTCTGCCTGATCGGTCGACAGTCCGATCAGATACAAGCCTGATCGGTCGACAGACCGATCAGATGATGTCTGGATCGGTCGACAGACCGATCAGTGTCTGAAAGTGAACAAATACAGCAACAACGATTGCAGAAACGTATGCAAAAAATTGAAAACTAAACAACAGATTCAATTCTCCAATTCAAGAACTATCTTGTTGTCACTCAAGATACAACTAGAAACCCTCTAGCTCGCAGATCATCTGAATCCGATTGCCCTGCGGATGATTTGCGCTGATTCACTGGCGTAGCTGAATATTTCATCCGAACTCCTCCTGCTTGGTGAATCGGGTGGCGCTTGTGGTTCAGAGACTCTCAAAGCTCTTCAGAAAACCCTTCTGAATACTCCGACAGCTCCGATTGATGAAGATGAACAAACGGAAGTCGATCGAATGGAATGTGGTGCTTTGTAGAAACCCTCTCCTCCGGCCTTTCAGTGACGAGAACCAATCACCAATCTCTCGGGAAATCAATCTTAGTGCTCTGAGATCTTGAATCGAAGCTTCATCTGCTGTGGCTGCGCGATCAGATGAAGAACGAAGAAGAAAAAGCGAAGAACAGTGAAGAACACGAAAGAACAGCGAAGACTCGACGACCGATCTGATCGGGGAAGTAGTTCTGTTATATTGGTTAGCAATGAATGGCTCCGATCATCCTGATCCCATCCGACGGTCAGATCTGCTTTGATGGAGCCCTAAACTTCCAGATCTCAATCCGACAGTTAGATCTACTTCTCCTCAGCTGGGATCAACCGTATCTGCCATGGATGGCTCAGATCTCCTTGCCTTTCGAATGAACGGTTGAACTCCCCTTAAGCTTGATCCGACGGTCAGATGGACTCCGATTTGGTTCAAACTTTCAGATCTTGATCTGTGGTCATGATTAGCCCTATCTTGAGCTCGGATTGATCAAAAATTCACAAATGACTCAGATCTACTTGTTTCGTGATCGGACGGTCCATATTGATCCAATGTTTGATTGACCTGATCCTAGCCCAATTTTGGCTCAACTTGATCCAGTCCGATCTAGGTCCATGTGTAACGCCCGCCCCTTACGTGAGCGACGCGTTACTTTTTTTTTCTTTCTTTCGTACATTATTGCATATGAAACGTAAATATAGCAGCGGAAATAATACTAAATCATGAACATATGCAATTGGATAAATCTCTTTTTAACTAAACTACTTTAAGCACGTGAATCATAGCATAGCATATCTATCAAGAGAGTATATAGTTCTACATTAAGCATACATATCATAAAGAACTTCAACTCCAACAAGTCGTAAGTGTAAACATAAGGACATAAGGACTAACACATGCAGTTCATAAGTAGCAACATTAAGTCCATGAGAAATAAGTTCATAAGTACGAATAAAGACAACAGCAGGATCGTTCTGCCAAGTCACTGCCACACACACACACATGCCCTCTTGCTGCTTCCCTTCTTTAGAAACCTCTAGTTTGATCTGCAACATAAGAAGGTAGACTATAAGCATAAAATGCTTAGTAAGCTCCTTGCTTACTTACAAAATTCGTACATCACATATAAGTAGAAATCCACATCATTTGACATAAACATATAACCTGAATAAATACTTAAAGCATCTAAAGCACATAAGCATAAACACTTAACATTTGCATAATCTTTAAAACATAATCATGTGCATAAACATTAGACATGCAATATCATTAAACATGTGCATATATATTAAACATAGCATATGCAATATTATTAAATATAAACATGTGCATAGACATTAAACATGGCATATGCAAAATCATTAAACATAAACATGTGCATAAACATTAAGGATGCTCTTTTGAAAATATATATAATATAATACTTGAATATCAACATATCATCATCATTGGGATCCCTGGCTTGTACCACACATTAAGGACAGCTATGGTAGTCCCAGAACCGAGGACAGTTACGGTAGTCCCAGAACCGAGGCTTTCATAAGGAGCTCATCCCTGTTGGACAGCTACGGTAGTCCCAGAACCGTGGACAGCTACGGTAGTCCAGAACCGGGGCGTTCTTAAGGTGCCCATCCCTTGGACCTTTTCCAAGATCCGGTACAAGCCAATACATAAAGTAAAATAGCATACATGATTCTTTTCCTTTCCATAGCAATTTCTCTTTAGCATAGCATTCATCATTTCTTTTCTTTTCTTAGAAATTGCTCTTTAGACATTCTTTTATTCATAATGTCATACATGTCATGGGCATACATTCAAAGCATAAATATCAACATAACTTTCAAGCATGAACATGGCATGGAGAAAACATAATTTCATGGTAAGGAAATGCATAGCATGCCAACTTATCATTCATGATTCATAAAACTCATACTGTTCAATTTAAGACTAAGAATAATACACCTAGGGAACTTGTTCCACTTTTCTTTTCATCTATCATAGCATAATGAAACATGGATACCTTTAATTCAACCCTAATTCAATATATACTCTACTGGTCAAAAACATTTAGATAGGGTTATCATGGCATAGAAACACAACCCAACATCACACAACTCATACAACATGCATACATTGATTATCCTAGTACCAAGAGACATCATCAAGTGAGGTAGTGACCTTAACCCATCCTAAAACCCAATTTAAGGTACTGATCATAAACTTCTAAGGTTCATACCAACATGAAAATGAAAAAAACAAGAGAAATTGGTGTTAGTAATATGAGAGAAGTGTCCTAAGGCAATCGCCTTATGATTGTAATCATTTACTTTAATAAATGAATATTCACTATTTGAGTATACATGTTCGTGTATTTGATTAAGATCTTAAACTCATTTACTGAATGCCCGCAATACAATTCACAGCATGAGAGAATTTGTGATGAATTCACAACTAGTGATTATCTCTACATGTGCAATTGTGAAGTATTGAAATTGTCCCTAGTCGATGAATTGATAAATACGGACACTATCAATTCTGTTGAGACTAGCATGGGTTATTCTTTAATCAGCTAATTCTCACTGGCTGGTGACATTGGGATGTCCGGAGATAAACATGAATGCTAGTTAAGGGAACTAGTTCATTGGAGTGACTAGCTGTAAAACTTCATATGATAATCTACATATAGATATGTCAATGAAGTTCTTACTGCAGCTTAAGTGCGATGTTCCTTTGACTTGCAGTGTTCAAGTCATCTTGGTCATGAAGACTTATACTTTGACATCTTAAGCAAGCATCTCCAAGGAGGTGTGGACCCAGGATGATTGGGTATAAGCCGAAGTGCCCGAAGATGTTTGAACAGCCTACAAAGGATTCACCACTCCTTGCGAGGAGATGTATACCCAAAGTCTATCGTCGGATTGTTACTCGAAGCCTCTGGCCAGAGCATCACATGTTCCGAGTATGAATCTCTCAGAAACATGAGAGTAATTAGAATCCGTTGGACGAGAAAGACATTACTTGGGCTAAGTGTGACGTAGTCAGCCTAGTGGGGACTGACACACATAGACCGTGTCCTGAACCAAGTGGGTATAAGATGGTAAAGGGAATGAGGCACGATTCATTAAAGCTGCTGAAGGGTTTTAGAATAATTTCTGAGGTCAACCGTTGATCTTTCGATTAATTGGGGATCATGATGTACTACTAGGTGTCACTCATGATCGTTCTATAATTAATGAATTATAGACGGCCAACATAAATCGAAAGCCTATTTAGTCACACGCACTACGAGTAATCCGAGGGATTTAAAATGAGTTGAAAATTGGATTTTCCGATCAAGAGAGATAAGTCGAATCTGAATTTTTCAGAGACGCATCGGAAGCATAAAATGGCTAAGTCTTTTGAAGACTTATTGGACGAATTAAATGAGTTTAATTCGTGAGGTCATGGCTTGGTTTGGCCGGCCAAAGAGGGTCCCCACCCTCTTTGTTTGGCCGGCCACAATAAAAAGGGGAGAACCAAATTATTTGGTTCAAATTATTAAATAAACCGCGCGTGGTTTGTTTTATAAAATTATGGATAAAGAAATTTATTTTCATGGAAATTAAAATAAACCTTGGATTGGTTTATTTTATTTTATAAAATCAATAATGGATTAATTTACCATGATAAAGAAATTTATATAAAGAAATTTATATAAAGAAATTTATATAAAGAGATTTATTTTCATGGAAATTAAAATAAACCTTGGATTGGTTTATTTTATTTTATAAAATAAATAATGGATTGATTTACCATGATAAAGAAATTTATATAAAGAAATTTATATAAAGAAATTTCTTTCCATAATAAAAGGGGAGACATGGTTGTTTTTATTATAAATTAAGTTATAATAAAAACTTGGCATAACAGAATAATTCATAGAAAAATTTATAAGATAAATTTCTTATGAAAATTTATTCCGTTAAAAGGAGACTTGGCGATTAAGAGGCTACTATATAAAGGTACCAAGGCAAGGCTTGGAATTTAATCCAAGAGATCAAGGATTCTTGCCTAGCCTCTCTTTCTCTCCTTCTCTCCTCTCCTCTCTCTCTATGCGGTACCGACTGCAGTTGTCCCCATGAGAAAGATGGTTGCTCACAGCAACCTTCATGTACTCAGTGGAGCAAGCAATTTTCTCGTTGGAGAAAATTGTCGACGTTGGCTACATCTTCTCCAAGCAAGGTGCGCGTGAGCAAGAAGGCTGCTCATCCTCTGTGGAGAATTGCGCATGCAAGCAAATTAATCCGCATGCAAGAAATTGCTTTCCAATCAGTTAATTTGCCCAAGCAAATTAATCCGCATGCAAGAAATTGCTTTGCAAGCAAATTAATTTGCTGATCACGCCGCACAAGCCAAGTTGCTCACGGCTCTCTCCCTCTCCATATTTCTCTCTTAGTTTTCTTGTCACGTTCTCGGAGAATCTAGTAGTTCTCGAGAACACGAAACTCGTGGCTTTGCGAAGTCATCCCGAAGATACTCGGCGTGGACGCGAATAGAAGCGGAGCTTCTAAGGGACGCTACGGTTGGATCTCGTCCCTTTCTTCGAGTTACGCGAGGTATTAAGTAAATTAGTTTACTTTCTGCAAAATTTTAAATGTATGATCATGTCTCCACAACATAAGGTTGCATGCTAGATACGTGGTTAAAATAATTTGAGAAATTATTTAAGCTAAACCTTCCGCTGCACGTAATTAAATTTTAAAATTACGAACCCGTATCCATGTCAACATGCACCCGGTCCCAACAGTGGTATCAGAGCCGGTTAGTGTTCGACATAATCATATAATTGTTTTGCGAAAAACTTTGTCATGATCTCAATTTTGGAAAATTTTCCAATTATGGAAATTTTCCAATTATGATAAATTTTAAATTTAGGAATTTCAAAGTTTGGAAATCCTCATGAAATTTCACAAACTTTTGAAATATCCTAGTTTCTGAAATTTTATGATAATTGTGAAAACTTCCCATTTTTGGAAACTTTCAAATTTTGGAAATTTCCTATTTTGGAAATTTTCCAATTTTGGAAATATGTAAGTTTTCTTTGTACCAGAAACTTACAATTATTCTGAAAACCTATTACGAAATCTCGCAATTTTGGGCACTTTCTTTCAAGAAAGTCTAGACAAATTTATGGATTATTAATTGACAATTAAATTCGAATTGGTTTTAAATTATTAATAAAATTCTTTATTTTGGATTGAGCCTCGGGGAGCCATCCAATTTAAAGTTAGTTGTTGTAATTTAATTTCCAATTTTGAATAAAATTGTCATGTTTAATTTGGTTACGCCTCAGGGAGCGGACCAAATTAGATTTACAACAAATTCCTTTTTTTTTTGGGTATCTGAGCCTCGGGGAGCCACCCAAAGAAAATAATTTGTTAAAATTAATAAATCCATAAATAAAATATGTAATCAAATCTTGGAAATTTTGAGGTGATTCTCAAACGATAATTTCCTTATTTGATTTAATAGGTGATGCTCTTACATATTGTTGTCTCCAAAATTAATTAGGAAAATGGTTTCCTATAGAGTTTTCTTAAATGAGATTTTCATGAAAATAATATGTGGTTGAATTAAGGGAATCTATCTCTTAATTTAATAAGATTTGATTTAGAGAAATCAAAGTCTTAAACATATTATTTTCGAAATTGATTATGATAATTTAGGAAATTGTTTCCCAAAATAATTCCTTGAATAAAGTATGAAATTAGAATTAGGAAATCCGGTTCCTAATTCAATTAATGAGACTTGATAAATTAAGTCACATACATACTTTATTAAGGAAATCGTTAGTACATGACATAATTATATGTCATGAATGTACTTAGAAAAGAAAGGATGAGATCCAAAACCCCTTACAAAATATTAAGGCCAACACCTTCCATTAATATGGTTAGAACCGGAGTTTTGTTTCTCGTTTGGGTTGATGGACACATCCATGCCCGGCTTGAACCTCAACATGTTCAAACCATGGAATTAGTTTATGATTAATATAGTTGGAGTCAGAGGTCAATCCTTAGTTTTGGTTGTTGGACACATCCAAGCCTGACTAAATGGTTGAATGAACTCCAACCATATTAAAACTATTTCTTGATTAATGGGTCAGCCTTAAGCTTGGAGCATTGATTTGTTGTGCCACAGCCAAGGTCGATGTAAAGAGAGGTGCAGTTGGGTGCTATGTATAATGTTGCATACTTGTTAATGAGTTAACAACCCAATGATTTATGCAAACATTCAATTAGTTGATAGCATAAAGTGATAGTTACATATATGTGATATGTAATCAGTATAATTACCTACCTTCATAGCTAAGAATAACTTGATGGTCACAGCCATGGTTGTTCTTATCTATGATTGGATATCAACCTATTTGGAGATGTTCCTACGATCTCCTGAATTGATAAAAAGGGTTATTCAATTCGAAAAATAAATAGGATTTAATTAATGTATTTTGATACATACTTTATCATTCTTCTCACGTAAGCTCAATTTGTATTTCTAGGATAATCACTCGATCATGTCTTCTCTGAATTTGCGTTCCATTTTGGACACCAATAAGATAACTAAGACCAAAAAGCCTGAAAAGGCACCAAAAGGCACTTGCCATCACTGTGGCAAGGAGGGACACTAGCGAAGAAACTGCAAGGTTTATCTTGAGTCCTTGAAGAAGAAGGCATCTGATGCCCCATCCTCTTCAGGCATCTTCGTTATTGAATGTCACTCTATTTCCTCGTACACCTGGGTACTTGATACTGGGTGTAGCTCACATATATGTAATGACATACAGGGGCTAAGGAATAGAAGAAGACTCGTCAAGGGAGAAGCGAATTTGCGAGTTGGAAATGGAGCAAAGATTGCTGCTATTGCCATCGGAACATATTTGCTAAAGCTCCCTACTGGACTTGTCTTAGAATTGGATAATTGTTATTTTGTTCCTTCGTTAATAAAGAACATTGTATCTATTTCATGCTTGAATGAAAAGGGTTACCATTTAACTTTTAGTAACAATTGTTGTTACATAACTTTAAATGGTGTTCTTTATGGGACTGGAATTTTATGCAATGGTATCTACACGTTAGATTTATCCGGTGACATTTTCAATATCGAAGTTAGCAACAAACGTGCTCGAATAGATAATCAAATAGACTCCTATATGTGGCATTGTCGTCTTGGCCATGTAAGTAAGAAACGCATGATCAAATTACACCGATGTGGAATTCTGGAATCATTTAAACCCGGTTCATTTGATACATGCGAATCATGCTTAAAAGGCAAGATGGCCAAATTACCCTTTTCCGGAAAAGGTAATCCAGTGGGAGAATTGCTTGGTCTAATACATACTGATGTATGTGGACCAATGTCAACTCTTGCACAAGGAGGCTATAGCTACTTCATCACCTTTATCGATGATCACTCACGATTCGGGTATGTGTTCTTGATGAAACACAAATCTGAAGCTTTTGAGAAATTCAAAGAGTTCAGAAATGAAGTAGAGAAACAGCTTGGCAAAAGTATTAAGATACTTCAATCCGATCGGGGTGGTGAATACTTAAGTCAAGAGTTTCAAGATTATCTTAGGGACAATGGGATATTGTCTCAATGGACTCCGCCATATACACCACAGCATAATGGTGAATTCCAAATGAAGTAGCTGCTGTAAACTCACTTTTGCCACTGATTTCTTCTTCATTTTCCACCAAAATCACAGGATCAATTGAAGAAGGAGTGAGGCTTGAACTAGGATTGCAACCAACTGATTTTGAAGTCATTTCAGGGCTGATTTGGACTGGATAACTAGCTGTTGTTCAGTTTTCAGAAACTTCAGCCCTTGGAGCATTTGAACTTGAAGTAACCTTCCCACTCCTCAAAGTGATGGCACTTACATTTCCCTTTGGATTGGGAATAGCTTGAGAAGGTAGTTGGCTTGATCCTTGGGCTTGCATTTGGTTCATCCCACTAGCCAATTGTCCAATGTGTCTCTCAATGTTTTGTAAGGTAGAATCATTTTTTTTGTTGGCTTTGTTGTTGCAAGAGTTGTTGTAACATTTCCTCTAGCCTTTGTTGTTGAGCATTCACCCCACTAGAACCTCCATAGCCTCCTTGATTAGCTTGGGTCTTCGGTTGGCCTTGAAATGAAGATTGAGGTTGCTGAATTGCTACCTTGCTGTGAACTTTGAAAATAGGGCTGTTGGGGCTGATTATAGGATTGAAATGGCTGCTGAAATTGTTGAAAAGTGGGTTGGGAACTTGGTTGGAATTGCTGAGAATTGTAGCTCTGAAAATTCTGGTTTTGAGGTTAAAATTGTTGTGGTGAGGGCTGAAATTGTGGAGGCTGAAAACTCTGATTTGAGGGCTAGAAATTTTGATTGTATGACTGCGAGGATTGGAAACCTTGCTGATTTTGATGTTGGAAGGTCTGGAATGGTTGAAACCCTTGCTGCCCTTGCTGCCCTTGCTGAATTGGCTGGAATTAAGGCTGGAATGGCTGAATTGGTTGCTGAAGTTGCAGAAATTGCTGCTGGAAACTCTGAAATTGTGGTTGCCCTTGTTGAGAATTTTGGAAATTCGGTTGAGGCTGTTGAAATGGCTGTTGTGATGGGTTTTGCTGATAAAAAGAGTTGCCATACTTTAAATTTGGATGATCCCTCCAACCTGGATTATATGTAGATGAATATGGATTGTTCTTGGCTTGAAATTGTCCTCTAATCAAAGCCACTAGTGATTCATCTTGTTGGAGGTTTGGGCACAAATCTGAGTTGTGTTCTTGGCTTGAGCAAATGCTACACAACCTCATCACTTGATTTGAATGTGGAGGTACTGAAAAATTCTGATTTTGCCTCACATTGTTTAATGTCATTTGCTTCACTAATGAGGTAAGCTCCATCAAAGAATTCTTGATCTCTTTTTGTTCATTATAAACCATCTGGACCTCAATTACTCCTCTAGTGGACAAAGCTCTACTTCCAAACTGCTGTGAATTTTTTGTCATGTTTGAAATTAACTCTCTAGCCTGGTCTGGTGTTTTGTTCACTAAGGCTCCTCTAGCTGCAGCGTCGATCATAATCCTATCCATCTGGAGTAGACCCTCATAGAAATACTGGATCAGGAGCTGCTCACTAATATGATGCTGGGGGTAACTTGAGCAAAGCTTGTTAAATCTCTCCCAATAATCATAAAGAGTCTCTCCCACTACTTGCTGAATGCCACAAATACTCTTTCTGATGATTGTTGTTCTGGAGACTGGGAAGTACTTCTTTAGAAATGCCTTCTTCATGGAAATCCAGCTAGAAACATGCCCAGTAGGTAGATAATAGAACCAATCCTTGCTGCTCCAGTCAGGGAAAATGGAAATGCCCTCAGCTTGATATCCTCTTCTGAAATTCCCTGAGGCTTCATGGTGGAGCAGACTACATGAAATTCATGCAGATGTCTGTTTGGATCTTCTCCAGATTGTCCTTGAAATTTGGGCAATAAATGAATCAAGCCTGACCTCAGCTCAAAGTCACCAGTAAGCTCTGGATAAGCAATGCATGAGTATTGGAAAGCATCATCAGGTGTTGCAAGTTCTTTCATGGTTTTCTGGTAGTCTGCCATAGGATCGCCTGAATGAGTGAAAATGGACTGGGTAGGAATAATATCAATAGCCTCTGAAAGTCTGCCTTGGTTCCTCCTTGCTCTGAAAGTCCTCTCAATTTCAGGGTCGAGTTCCTCAAGATCACCACCTGCAGACCTGGTCATACAACAAACACAAATCGTAGCAAATGTATATGGAAAAATGAAACAAGTGAAATAGATCACAAAATAAGGCAATAAGCACACAAGCAAAAATCAAACAAACTCAACTAGTTATTCTCCGGCAACGGCATAAAAAATTTAATAGTGCCCACAACACGTGTCACGATGAGCCTCAAATTTAGATATTTATAAACTGAAAACCCTTGGCTAGCAAAATTAAAATGTTGTGAAGGGGCCTCAGGTCGTATTTTTCCAAGGACTAGTTGTGAATGTTTAACTATAGCTCGAAGTTGTTGTCGTTAAATGTTTTGGGGTTTTCGAATAATATGGGGGGTTATTTTGCAAATAAGAATGAAATAGCAGTAACAAAATGAACTTAACGAAGCAAATATGCCTTAAGGAGTTGCAAGAACTACACTTAACCAATTTAACACAAATCAAAGAAACTAGCTTAACACTAATTGAGAACTAACACTTCAACTTGATATTATGGAATTAAAAATGCATAAGATGATAACAAGAGTAGGGAAGCTTAAAATAAGAAACTAGATTGCAAAAATTGATGTTGGAACAAGTCTTACTACGGAAACAGAATTTAAAGAAGCAATGCTCTGCCTGATCGGTCGACAGTCCGATCAGATGCAAGCCTGATCGGTCGACAGACCGATCAAATGATGTCTGGATCGGTCGATAGCCCGATCAGTGTCTGAAAGTGAGCAAATACAGCAACAACGATTGCAGAAACGAATGCAAAAAATTGAAAACTAAACAACATATTCAATTCTCCAATTCAAGAACTATCTTGCTGTCACTCAAGATCCAACTAGAAACCCTCTAGCTCGCAGATCATCTGAATCCGATTGCCCCGCGGACGATTTGCGCTGATTCACTGGCGTTGCTGAATATTTCATCCGAACTCCTCCTGCTTGGTGAATCAGGTGGCGCTTGTGGTTCAGAGACTCTCAAAGCTCTTCAGAAAACCCTTCTGAATACTCCGACAGCTTCGATTGATGAAGATGAACAAACGGAAGTCGATAGAATGGAATGTGGCGCTTTGGAGAAACCCTCTCCTCCAGCCTTTCAGCGACGAGAACCAATCACCAATCTCTCGGGATATCAATCTCAGTGCTCTAAGATCTTGAATCGAAGCTTCATCTGTTGTAGCCACGCGATCGGATGAAGAACGAAGAAGAAAAAGCGAAGAATAGTGAAGAACACGGAAGAACAGCGAAGACGCGACGACCGATCTGATCGGGGAAGAAGTTCTGTTATATTGGTTAGCAATGAACGGCTCTGATCATCCTGATCCCATCCGACGGTCAGATCTGCTTTGATGGAGCCCTAAACTTCCAGATCTCAATCCAACGGTCAGATCAACTTCTCCTCAGCTGGGATCAACCGGATCTGCCATGGATGTCTCAGATCTCCCTGCCTTTCGAATGAACGGTTGAACTCCCCTTAAGCTTGATCCGACGGTCAGATGGACTCCGATTTGGTTCAAACTTTCAGATCCTGATCTGTGGTCATGATTAGCCCTATCTTGAGCTCGAATTGATCAGAAATTCACAAATGGCTCAGATCTACTTGTTCCGTGATCGGATGGTCCATATTGATCCAATGTTTGATTGACCTGATCCTAGCCCAATTTTGGCTCAACTTGTTCCAGTCCGATCTAAGTCCATGATCCTTCAAAGCCTACAAAAATCAGATTCAAATTAGATATCAAAACATCTCAAATATGCAATGATTTGTAATAAAATCCAAAATAGAATTAATCCATGGAACCTAGTGTAAATTCAAGATTAAGCATGTAAAATATGGATCAAACATGGATTTTAGAGCCTAAATTAACTAACAAAATGGTAATTATCAAGTATCTCCTTTTTACCTAGTGGGCACTTATCCTTGTAGTGCCCCTTTTTATTGCACCCAAAGCATATGATATGCTCTTTTGATTTGGACTTGGTGGAGGTGGAAGTCTTTTCTTGCTCTTGCGGGGATGAGGGTCTCTCCTCCCCCTCAACCCTTGATGTTGATACTTCCTCTTCTTCTCTCGAGGAAGTTGATGATTTTTCACTTTCTAGTGCTCCTTTACTTGATGAAGTTGACACTTCTTCCTCCTCTTGATCTACTTGGATTATTGACCTTGCTTCTTCGAGCTCCTCTACTACTTGAGCTTGTGTAGGGCTCTTGTGAACTTCTTCCAATTTATTCCACAACTCATGTGTATTCTTATAATTCCCTACATCACTCAAAATATTAGTAGGCAAAATATTAACCAAAATATTGATTACCTTCTCATTGGCCCTTGCTTGTTCTTGTTGCTCCTTGGTCCAATACCTAGGTCAGAGCTTCTTTCCATGCTTGTCCTTAGGGGTCTCGAATGGCTCTTCTAGCACCATTACGCACTCCCAATCCATGCCGAGCCACATCTTCATTCTAGCTCTCCAATAATCAAAATCCTCATGCTCGTATGGTAGTGGTGAGTTGATATCTTCCCCAAGTTTGTCTTCCATAGTTCCTCTTCCTCTAGCGTGTGCTCCCTCGGCGGTTAGTCCTATCAAGAGCGGTCCTTCGCTCTGATACCAATTGTATGATCGATTGTGTTTGCTAGAGGGGTGGTGAATAGTAATTTTTCGAACCCCTTTCTTCTTACACGGTTAGTTGCACAGCGGAATATATAATAAAACAAAACTAACAGTGAAGAACAACGCTAACAACCTGATTTACTTGGTATCCACCCCGGACGGGTGACTAATCCAAGAATCCATCGGTGGATCAATCCCCAGATAACCTCCGGCTAGCCCTCGTCGATCCTTGTGGGTGGAGAATCCTCGCCACAAACTCAAACAAGACACTGAGCACAAAGACTACTATCTTGCCTTTAACTAAGACAAGATTCGTCAAGAAAACAAAGTATAAAACGAGCCTCTTTAAATAGGGCTCGAAACTGAAACAGGCGCTACCAGTCGACTGCCCCTGGTCCCAGTCAGATTCGACCGTTGTCGTACAACGTTCGAATCTGCCAGCCTGTTCCAGTCGACACCAGTCGACTGCCCTTAGGGCAGTCGACTGGTCCTAGTCCTAAGCCTAGGGTTACACTCCCGAGTACATTTCACTCCGCACTCGAACCCTCCCGACTTAGCCCCTGAGTACAAACACTCATACTCAGACCCTCACAACTCGGTTGACTCTTCACCAGCAGCCTCGACTGTTGCCTTCACGCCTTCTTCATCTTCGGCCCTCGTCCCTCGGATGCGCACGCAAACCTCCAGTTTGCCTCCATGCCACCCTTCACTACGCCTCGAAGTTCGTGTCCCTCGGCTCATCGTTCCTGCTATCCAACGGTCTCTCGGATGCGCACGCAAGCCTCCAGCTTGCCTCCATGCCATCCTTCACCTGAAGACATCAACCAAGTCCATGTGTACCTGTACACCTGCACACTCATGTACACATATTAGTCCACAATAAACCCTAACTTAACCATATTGACCGCACACATCAAAACCCCATGATCCTCCAGACCATCTCAGGGTCGATTGCCTCAACAGCCAGAACTTCTTGCCCAGTCCTCAACCAGGACTTCTTTGCCCAACTTCCGGTCAGGTCTTCTTGCCCAGTCCTTGACAAGGACTTCTTGCCCAGCCCTTTGCCAGGACTTCTTGCCCAGCCCTTTGCCAGGACTTCTTGCCTAGCTCTTTGCTAGGACTTCTTGCCTAGTGTACCTAGGACTTTTCCTGCACACTTAGTAGACTTGTTAGATCACAATAACACCTTAACTTCTGAACCCTTTGTCATTATCAAAACTCAGGTTTGACTTAGGTGCTTCCTGCACCAACAATCTCCTACTTATTGATTTATGGCAACACGGTTCAAAAAGTTAAGTTAAAAATAGATAACAAGTAAAGAATTCTAAAACACTACTCAGTTTTCTCCCCCTGAACCGAATATTTTCCCCCTGAGTTTTTCAAAGATAAGTGGTGTTTTTAAAAAAACTTCTAAGTCCTTGTCGCTTCTTAGAGAAACTCAAAAAGATTTTTCAAGTAACCCACTTAGAAAATTTTCCAAAAGACTTTTAAGTTAAACACTTAGAAAATTTTCAAAAATATTTTTAAGTACTTAGAAAATTTTCCAAAAAATTTTTAAGTTAAACACATAAAAAATTTTCCAAAGATTTTTAAGTTAAAGACTTAGAAAATTTCCAAAAGATTCTTAAGTTATACACTTAGAAAATTTTTCAAAAGATTCTTAAGTTAAACACTTAGAAAATTTTCAACAAGATTTTCAAGTTAAACACTTAGAAAATTTTCAAAAAGATTTTTCAACATTATACTTAGAAAATTTTCAAAAAGATTTTTCAACATTATACTTAGAAAACTTTCATTTTTGAAATGCTTAGATTTGAAAACATTTTTAAACTTTTATTTACTTTACTTTTTGAAAAGGAGATAAAAATTTTGAAAAATTAAATTTAGAAAAAAACTTCTTTTCTCTCCTTTCCTTTCTCTCCCCCTTTGCCATATATCAAAAAAAAATGATTATAGCAAAAAAAATTAGAGCAATAAAAAAAATTGAGTTTTGTATTGAACCAACTCTAATAAGCATAAACTGGACCAAACCAAATTAAATTGTTCTTGTTTGGGTCCTGTCTAACCCGGTTAGCTACTTACTAACTGTCATAAGCAGTAGCTTTCGCTTAGGGTTAGTCAAGTTAAGTGATCTATTCAAGTTAGATTTTCTAAGCTTGACACTTAACCTGATTGTTGTTCAATTGGTATTTATTGCCCCAATTACTGCAGATGCACTGACTTAAAGCATCTTGAATCAAGGCATAGACCTAAGCATCTCAACCCAGTCTAGGTTATCAATCAAAAGTACCCTAAGGTGCTTATGAGATGCTGGCTTCTAGATCTATAGGTGCATGTAGTTCTAGGGTTAGGGCCTAACCTAAGTCCATTTGCGAAAAAGCCCTAGTTTTGAAGGGGGTAAGTTTTTGAAAAAAAAACTAAGTCGGAAAATCATTTTAAATTTCAAGATAAAAAAAATGATTTTTCACAAAACATTAATTAATAAATAAAACAAATTTAAAAAAAATGTAGTGCAGTTATATTCTACTAAGCATAACCCTAACTGCCTCCTTAGTGAGCTAAACTCAGACTCAGGTAAGGATTTGGTAAAGATATCAGCTAAGTTTGACTTTGAGTCCACATGCTTAAGGACTATTTCACCCCTGGCTACATGATCCCTTACAAAGTGATGTTTAACTTCTATGTGCTTTGTTCTTGAGTGTTGAATTGGGTTTTTGGTTAGATTGATTGAGCTTATGTTATCAATGTAGACTTGGGTTTGGGTGTAGTCAAGCTGGAAGTCCTTAAGAGTGTGTATCATCCATTAGAGTTATGCCACACACTCTCCTAAAGCAACATATTCTACTTCGGTTGTAGATAGAGCTACGCAGTGTTGCTTTCTACTGCACCAACAGACTAGACTATTTCCTAAAAGTTGGCAGCTTCCACTTGTACTTTTTCTATCTAATTTACATCCAACATAGTCAGAGTCAGAATATCCTGATAGTTCAAATGTTAGGGTCCTAGGATACCAAATCCCTACATTTAGGGTGCCCTTAGTGTATCTAAGTACTCTTTTTAGGGTTGCTAAGTGTGATTCCTTAGCACAGGTTTGGTATCTAGCACACATTCCTACAGAGAATAGGATATCAGGTTTGCTAGCCGTAAGGTAAAGTAGACTTCCAATCATACTTCGGTATAGCTTAAGATCTACAGGTTTACCTTCAAGGTCACTATCAATTTTTACATTTATGGCCATAGGAGTACTTATGCTTTTGGAGTTATCCATTTTAAATTTCATTATTAACTCTTTAGCATATTTTGACTGGTGAACATAGTTACCATCCCTGGTTTGTTTAATTTGCAGTCCTAAGAAGAAATTGAGCTCACCAACTAAGCTCATTTCAAATTCGTTTTCCATTATTTTTACAAATTCTTTTAAAAAGTTTGAGTTAGTGGATCCGAAAATTATGTCGTCAACATAGATTTGGGCAATGAAAATGTCTTTTTCTAAGGTTTTAATAAAAAGGGTGGAATCAATTTGTCCTTGGTTAAATTCCTTAGAAATAAAGTAAGTTGATAGACGTTCATACCATGCCCTAGGTGCTTGTTTTAACCCATAAAGTGCCTTTTTAAATTTGAAAACATGATCAGGTTTTTTTAGGTCCTCAAACCCTGGAGGTTGTCCTACGTAGACTTCTTCTTTGATGAACCCATTTAAAAAGGCAGACTTAACGTCCATTTGGTATAGCTTGAACTCTCTATGGGTTGCAAATGCTAACAACATTCTAATTGACTCAAGTCTGCCTACTGGGGCATAGGTTTCATCATAGTCTAATCCTTCGACTTGACTAAACCCTTTAGCTACTAAGCGGGCTTTGTTTCTAACTATTTCACCTTGGTCATTCAGTTTATTCCTAAAGACCCACTTAGTATCTATAATAGACTTGCCCTCAGGTTTAGGTACTAGTTCCCAGACTTGGTTTCTCTCAAATTGGGCTAATTCCTCTTGCATAGCTATAATCCAATCAGGATCAGGTAAGGCTTCCTCTATAGTCTTAGGTTCAATTTTTGAAATTAGTGCTATTTGACTATGATTTCTATAGGAAGACCTATTTCTGACTCCTAAGGTTGGATCACCCATAATTTGATCAGAAGGGTGACTGAGTCTGGGTTTCTTGGTTCTTCTAGAACTTGGTTCAGCCTCAGGTCCGACTGGATGGTTTGGTTCAGTGTTCTGTTCAACTACTTGAGTTGGTTCAGTTATTGGTTCAGTAGTTAGTTCAAGAGATAGTTCATTTAGAGGTTCAACTAGTGGTTCAATAGATGGTTCAATTGTTTGTTCATTATCTTCCTGATCAATATTTGATTGGGTCAGGGTTTCAGATTTTGGATTAGTTTCCTCATCAAAGATTAAGTTAGTTGTTTCTTCAATTTTAATAGTTTGTTTATTAAAAACCCTATAGGTCCTACTAGTTGTTGAGTATCCTAGGAAGATTCCTGGGGTTGACTTAGACTGGAACTTACCTAGGTAGTCTTTGGTGTTCAAGATGTGGACTTTGGACCCAAAGACCCTTAGATAATGTAGGTTGGGCAGCCTATGGTAATATAGTTCATAAGGAGTTTTATTGTGTCTTTTGTTAATTAGGACCCTATTTTGGATATAGCAAGCGTACTAATTGCTTCTGCCCAAAATTGGTTAGCTAGGTTGAATTCATTGAGCATGGTCCTAGCGGCTTCCTGAAGGTTCTATTCTTTCTTTCTACTATCCATTTTGCTGGGGTTCTAGGATAGAATTCTGAATTATCCATTTATTTTACAAATTCTTCAATCTTTGATTCTCAACTCTGTGATCACTCCTAAGTCTTTTGATTTTGGTTCATTTTGATTTTCGATTATCTTGCATGTCAATAAATAAGTTTAGGGTTTCATCCTTAGTTTTTAAGAACCTAACCAGGTAAACCTAGAGTAATCATCGATAATACTAAGCATACCGGTTTCCGCTTAGTGACTTGGCTCCATGTGAATCAAATAGGTCAAGGTGAAGGAGCTCAAGTGTGGTTTGGGTTAAGTCTGATTGAATTGATGTGATTAGACTTGGTTTGTTTACCTTGGTTACATGAGTTACATATTGTGTTTTCATAGTTCTTAATTTTTGGTATTCCTTTAATTAACCAAGTTGGTAACTTTGAAATTAGTCTACATTAGTGTGACCTAATCTCCTATGCCAGAGGTTGGATTCTTCTAATTGAGTCAGGAGGCATTTGGTACTAAAGGTAGATTATAGTGTAAACATTATTTTTCCTAGTACCCTTAAGCATGACTTCTGAGTCTTGCAGATTTCTAATTAGGCAGTCAGAGTTGGTAAATGTAACTACATAGCCAGTATCACATAATTGACTTATATAAGCAAATTAAATTTGAAATTTTCAACCAACAGTACTTTTTAATCACAAAATCATATTTGAGTTCAATTTACCTGACCCAATGACTTTGAGTGTAGCATTGTTGCCAAATGCTACTGAGCCTAGGTTCTTGAACTTGAGTTTGGTGAATTTAATTTGTCTCCAGTCATGTGTTGAAGCATCCACTATCCAATATCCATTGGTCCAAATCTTTATGTTCCTACACATAAGTCTTTATTGATTTGAATCCAATTAGAATTAAGGATAGCTTAAATTGATTTTACAACCTAGTCTGTCTCACTCCAATCTAGTGTTATCAATCACGTTAACCTTATAGGTTTTGTGAGACAGGTTTTTCAAAGAAATATAAATTTTAATTTGAAAACAACAGGTTAATTTTGAAAGGTTAAATTAATTTTGAATATGTTTATTTTGAAAAATTGGGTTGAATCTAAGATTAATTGAAATTTGTGTTAGATTCAAATCTGACAATAGTAAAGTGAATTTGATTTTCTATAATTGGCTTTCAGGTCTTGGCGAGGCACTAGGCCTTCTTTGGCCGTAGCCTTATTAGATCATCAACCCTTTCTTTGACAAAGCCTTTTATAGAAAATTCATCTTCAAGTTACTTCTTGAAAGATTTTGGTCTAACTAGCTTGGGTCTTGGATCGGTAGCTTTGGCTAGTTCCACCAGACTAAACATACCAAGTAGAGTATACTTGACCTTATTAGAAAGGCTTCCCTAATGTACTATCATCTCACCTCCACCCAATATTAGGTTTTTCAAATTTCAACTAAGTCATTTTGTCCTTAGTCTAACCAATCCTAGATCTAAACATGATAATTACAGTAGTAAATAAACAAGCAAGCATGCAATAATAAAAATAAAACATACGCATAAAAAAATTAAAAAAGACTTATCTAATAAAAATTATTTTTATATTGGCTCCTCCTAGACTAAAGCCTCGATAATGGTTAGGTAAGATGTGAATCTTGTCCTTGGGGATCCAATACTAGTTTGGTCCAGCTTGGTTGTTCAAGCAAAGCTTGGGGACCCATGCTTGAACTTTGGTTCTAGGTTGGTTCAATACAGCATAATAAGACCGTTGTCTAGACTTGGTTCGATACCCTAATCCAGATCGGTTAAGAACGGACTTCTATTTTTCAAGGATCATGTCAAGACCCTTGGAACCCGAAGTGAATCGTTCTAAAGCCACTCTGAGTTCCTTGACTTGAGTTTTCAAGGAGGAATTCTCTTTCTCAAGCTTTTTAACTTGAGTAGAGTTTCCTTCTTGAACCTTCTCGGTCAAGGATCTCGAGTCGGCTTCCTCTTTCAGGAGTTTTACTTCCTATCGGAGGGACTCGACCCGGATTTTGTCTTTCGCCAAGTTGCGAGATAAATAAGCAATTAATTTGGATAATTCAATTTCAAAATAACCTCTTACCATTATTTGGCCATTTTCCGAGATTGTGAGCCTTCCGTCGTCTGGCTCCGATTCCGACCCGGTGTCGATGTCTTCCGAAGCGATTAAGGTGAGAAGATTTGATTGCGGGGTCTCTTCTGCTTCTTCGGAGGACGATTCATCCCACTTGGCTTGAAGAGCTTTCTTCCTTCGTGTCTTCTTTGTCTCCTTCAGATTGGGGCACTCTGATTTGTAATGTCCCTTCTTGTTGCATTCGTAGCAGGTGACATTTGTTTTGCCTTTTGAAGTTGAAGGTTCAGCTGGATCTTCCTTTCGTCGGCTTGCTTTCTTTCTGTTTGTCTGGTGCTTCAGCTCCTTGTAGTAGTCCCGAGCTAGCCGAACCAACTTGGGTCGATCCCCTTCACTGTCTTCTGAGTCTGAGTCTGAGTCAGACTCTGGTGCTAGTTGGGGTTTCTTCTTGAGAACTTTTCCTTGGGATTTACCTGCAATAAACGCAATACTTTTCTCGACCATAGTGGAGTTAGTCTGTTCATGCAATTCTAATTCTGAGAAAAGTTCATCTAATTTAATTTTTGAGAGATCCCTGGAAACCTTGTAAGCATCTACCATAGATGCCCACAGTGTGTTCCTAGGGAATGCGTTTAGGGTATACCTGATTAGGTCACGGTTCTCTACCTTGTGACCTATTGTATGTAGCCCATTTATTAGCTCCTGGATTCTGGCGTGGAGCTGTGCTGCTGATTCCCCTTCATTCATTTTGATAGAGTCTGTTCAGCAACAGATCTCTTTTGCTGATTCTGGTGTCGGAGGTGCCTTCATGCAGCTCAATCAGTTTGCTCCAAAGTTCTTTGGCATTGCTGAAAGGTCCCACCCGGTTTAGCTCTTCCTTGGTCAATCCGCATTACAACGTCTGGGTTGCCTTTGCATCAGCCTCGATCTTCTTCTTCAAAGAGGCGTCCCATTCAGAGTAGTGTTGAGCCACTCCTTCTGCATTCTTGGGAATCTCCAAGCCAGATTGGATAATTATCCACATGTCGACCTGAGTTTTCAGGTGGACTTCCATCCTGCTTTTCCAGTAGGAGAAATCTTCTCCACTAAAAAGCGGTGGTCTGGATGTACTGAATCCCTCTTGTATGGCCATAATATTTTCTGAAAAAAAAACAAAAAAAACTTGTTCCAAGACTTGGTCTTGGATTAGTAGTGCGGAAGAAATTAAAAACAACGAAAAAATGATCGAGTGGTGTTGCACCAACCTCGATTAACGAGAAAGATTCGAAAAAAATTTTTAAAATAATTTCGTAAATCCGAAAAAAACTCTCAAAATGGTGGTTGCACCAAATTTGAGCCACCCGCTCTGATACCACTTGTTGGATCGGAGAAATCGATAGAGGGGGGTGAATATCGATATCAATTTTTTCGGAAGAATAGAGAAAATACGCAGCGGAAAGTAATAAATCAATCGCGAACACAGGTTGGTTTTACTTGGTTTGGAGTCGCGGTCGGCTCCTACTCCAAGGCCCACGGTCCTTGACCATTTACTTTAGGCAATTCTATAGTCGTAAAAATAGTTTTACAAATTTAGTACAAAAACAGAATTGAAATTTAAACTTGTAACACTTTCGTTACCGACGCCCGAGGTGGATCGTATTTTGGAGAAGAGGGTCGTCGACGGCGCTGGAATCTCGAAGTCGAAGCTTGTCGAAGCGTAGCGCTTAAACGAACATGCTTGGAGCGTTGAGAGTGATGTTGTATGAAGCCTTGGGGGTGAACCCCCTTTTATAGCACCCATGCGGGCGCCTATGTCGATGGGGGCGCCTACACATGGCCTTCCATGCGCGATCTCTTATCTGCAGGCTCAGTCAGCGCTTATCCATCTTCACTGGGGCGCCTGAGCTGATGGGGGCGCCCGTATGGTCCCGGGCGCCTGAGCTGAGTACGTCCAGAGGCTTCGTGGCAGTTTGCTTCGCTTGCTTCTGTTTTACCTTTGCACTGGGGCACCCGTATCCATGCGGGCCCCTAGCCCCAGTGAGGTGCCTCACTCCATTGAGGCACTTCAGCTGTAGAAAACCAGTCCTTCGATCCCTGCAACCAAGGTTAGTTCCAAAACAAAAAGAAGCAAACATGTTAGCCATTATTTACAGCCTAAGCTGTCTTGGTTCTGACTTTGGGTCTCCCAAATGGAACCCTAGGTCAAACCGATGTCTACTGTTCCCTCGACGGGGAACGCGTCCTCACCTACTCCTCTCAGGAGAGTTTACCTTTTGCCAACCGGCTCCTCCGGTTGGACTTTTGCCCAATCCACCTGACCTGGTCTTCGTGCCCAACATCTGGTCAGGTCTTCTTGCCCAACTTTCGGTCAGGTCTTCGGTGCCCAGCCCTTTGCCAGGACTTCATGCCCAGTCCTCGACTAAGACTTCTTTGCCCAACTTCCGGTCAGGTCTTCTTACCTAGTCCTTGACCAGGATTTCTTGCCCAGCCATTTGCCAGGACTTCTTGCCTAGCCCTTTGCCAGGACTTCTTGCCTAGTGTACCTAGGACTTTTCCTGCACACTTAGTAGACTTGTTAGATCACAATAACACCTTAACTTTTGAACCCTTTGCCATTATCAAAACTCAGGTTTGACTTAGGTGCTTCCTGCACCAACAGATAGTACGTTAGGGAAGCCTTTCTAATAAGGTCAAGTAAGGTAAGGCGTACCCTACTCAGTCTGTTTAGTCTGGTGGAACTAGCCGAAGCTACCGATCCAAGACCTAAACTAGTTAGACCAAAATTTTTCAAGAAGTAATTTGAAAATGAAATTTTGATAAAAGACTTTGTTAAGGAAAGGGTTGTTGCTCCAATAAGGCTACGGCCAAAGAAGGCTTCTGTGCCTCGCCAAGACCTGGAAGCCAATTTTTGAAATTCAAATTCAATTCACTATTTGATAAATTTGAATCTAACACAAATTTCAATTAATCCTAGATTAAAACATATTTTCAAAATCAATAATCCTAAACTCAACAATTTTGTTTTCAAAATTAATTCAACATTTTTAAATTAAACATTTTTCAAAAATTTAAACCTTTTTAAACCTGTCTCACAAAATCCATAAGGTTAACATGTTTGATAACATTAGATATGGGTGAGACAGACTAGGTAGTGAAATTCAATTTAAGCTATCCCTACTTCTAATCGATCCAAATCAAATACATACTTTATATGTAGGAACATAAAGATTTGGACCAGTGGATGTTGGATAGTGGATGCTCCAGACACATGACTAGGGATAAATTGAAATTCACTAAAATCAAGTTCAAAAACCTAGGCTCAGTAGCATTTGGCAATAATGCTACACTCAAAGTAATTGGGTCAGGTAACATTGAACTTAATTCTGACTTTATTATTAAGAAAGTACTCTTGGTTGAAAATTTTAAATTTAATTTGCTTAGCATTAGTCAACTCTATGATACTGGTTACATAGTGACTTTCACCAACTCTGACTGCCTTATTAGAAACCTCCAAGACTCAGAGATAACACTTAAGGGTACTAGGAAAAACAACGCCTATACTATTAACTTACCTATAGTATCCAAATGCTTTTTGACTCAATTAGAAGAATCTAACCTTTGGCATAGGAGGTTAGGTCACACTTATGTCAAACTGATTTCTAAAATTACCCAACTTGGTTTAATTAAAGGTGTACCCAAAATCAAGAACTTTGAAAACAATTTGTAACTCATGTAAACAAGGCAAACAAACTAAGTCAACTCATAAACCAACTCAATCAGACTTAACCCAAACCACACTTGAGCTCCTACACCTTGACCTATTTGATTCACATGGAGCCAAGTCACTAAGCGGGAATCGGTACTGCTTAGTAATTATCGATGATTACTCTAGGTTTACCTGGGTTAGGTTCTTGAAATCTAAGGATGAAACCTTTAATTTATTTAATGACTTATGCAAAATAATTGAAAATCAAATGATACTAAAATTAAAAGACTTAACAGTGATCATGGGGGAGAGTTTGAAAATCAAACGTTTGAGGAATTTTGCAAAATCAATGGGTATATTCATGAGTTTTCCTGTCCTAGAACCCCCCAACAAAATGGGATAGTTGAGAGAAAGAATAAAACCCTCCAGGAAGCCGCAAGGACCATGCTCAATGAATATAACCTAGCTAACCAATTTTGGGCAGAAGCAGTAAATATGATGTGTTATATCCAAAATAGGGTCCTAATTAATAAAAGGCACAATAAAACCCCCTATGAACTCTATTATCACAGATTACCTAACTTACACTATTTAAGGATTTTTTGGTGTAGAGTTCATATCTTAAATACTAAGGATTACCTAGGTAAGTTCCAATCAAAGTCAACCCCAGGGACCTTTCTATGATACTCAACAACTAGTAGAGCCTACAGGGTTTATAATAAACAAACTCACAAAATAGAAGAAACAACCAACTTAATCTTTGACGAAGAGGTTGAACCAAAATTTGATAATCAAAATTTAAACCAATCAAATCTTGATCACGAAGATAATGAACCAACAATTGAACCTCTAATTGAACCACTAAATGAATTATCACTTAAATCAATAACTGAGGTATCAACTGAACCAAACACTGAACCAAAACGTCTAGCCGGACCTGAGGCTGAACTTAGTTCTAGAAGAACAAAGAAACCCAGACTGAATCATCCTTCTAATCAAATTATGGGTGATCCAACCTTAGGAGTCAAAACTAGGTCTTCCTATAGAAATCTTAGTCAGATCGCACTTATTTCAAAAATTGAACCTAAGACTATAGAAGAAGCCCTACCTGACCCAGATTAGATCATAGCTATGCAAGAGGAGCTAGCCCAATTTGAAAGAAATCAAGTCTGGGAATTAGTACCTAAACCTGAGGGAAAATCTATTATAGACACTAAGTGGGTTTTTAGGAATAAACTAAATGATCAAGGGGAAATTGTTAGAAATAAAGACCACTTAGTAGCTAAAGGGTTTAGTCAGGTCAAAGGGTTAGACTATGATGAAACCTATGCCCCAGTAGCTAGACTTGAGTTAATTAGAATATTATTAGCTTTTACAGCCCATAGAGGGTTCAAACTATACCAAATGGATGTCAAGTCTGCATTTCTTAATGGGTTTATTAAAGAAGAAGTTTATGTAGGACAACCCCCAGGATTTAAGGACTTAGAAAAACCTGAATAAGTATTTAATCTTAGAAAAGCACTTTATGGGTTAAAACAAGCACCTAGGGCTTGGTATGAACACTTATCAACCTACTTAATTTCTAAGGAATTTAACCAAGGTCAAATTGACTCCACACTTTTTGTTAAAAACTTAGAAAAAGATATTTTTATTGCACAAATATATGTTGATGATATAATATTTGGATCTACTAACTCTAATTTTCTAAAAGAATTTGTAAAAATCATGGAGAGTGAATTTGAAATGAGTTTGGTAGGTGAGCTTAATTTCTACCTAGGTCTACAAATTAAACAAACTAGGGATAGTAATTATGTCCACCAATCCAAATATGCTAAGGAATTGATAAAGAAATTCAAAATGGACAATTCTAAAAGCTTAAGTACCCCAATGGCTACTAATGTCAAAATAGATAATGACCCGGAGGGTAAACCTGTTGACCTGAAATTATACCGAAGTATGATTGGTAGCCTACTGTACTTAACCGCTAGTAGACCTGATATCTTATTTTCTGTAGGAATGTGTGCTAGATACCAAACCTGTGCTAAGGAATCCCACTTAGCAGCCCTAAAAAGAGTTCTAAGATACATTAAGGGTACCCTAAATGTAGGGATTTGGTATCCTAGGACTTCAACTTTTGAACTATCAGGATATTCTGACTCTGATTATGCTGGGTGTAAGTTAGATAGAAAGAGTACAAGTGGAAGTTGCCAATTATTAGGACATAGTCTAGTCAGCTGGTGTAGTAGAAAGCAACACTGCGTAGCCTTATCCACAACCGAAGCAGAATATGTTGCCCTAGGAGAGTGTGTAGCACAACTTTTATGGATGATGCACACTCTAAGGATTTCCAGCTTGACTACACCCAAACCCGAGTTTTTATTGATAACATTAGTTCAATCAATTTAACTAAGAATCCAATTCAGTACTCCCGAACAAAACATATTGAAGTCAAACATCATTTTGTAAGGGATCATGTAGCCAGGGGCGAAATAGTACTTATGCATGTGGACTCAAAATCCAACTTAGCTGACATTTTTACCAAACCCTTACCTGAATCTGAGTTTAGCTTACTAAGAAGGCAGTTAGGGTTGTGCTTAGTAGAATAGGACTATTCTATATTGTTTTTCAAAAATCTTTCATTTTAAATTTTTTAAAATTAGAATTAAATTTTTTAAATCATTTCTTTCATCAAGTTATTGAAATTTAAAATGATTTTCGACTTAGTTTTTCAAAAACTTACCCCCTTCAAAACTAGGGTTTTTGCGCAAAATGGACTAGCTTAGGCCCTAACCCTAGAACTGCATGCACCTATAGATCTAGAAGCCAGCATCTCACAAGCACCTTAGGGTACTTTGAGTGATAACCTAGACTGGGTTGAGATGCTTAGGTCTATGCCTTGATTCAAGATGCTTTAAGTCAGTGCATCTGCAGTAATTGGGGCGATAAATACAAATTGAACAGCAATCAAGTTAAGTGTTCAAGCTTAGCAAATCTAACTTGATCAGATCACTTAACTTGACTAACCCTAGTGAAAACTACTGTTTTATAACAGTTAGTAAGTAGCTAACTAGGTTAGACAGGACCCGAACGGAGTCAGATTAATTGGTTTGTTTTGCTTGACTTCACTAGAGTTGGTTCAATATGGACTTCCAATTTTGTAACTAGCTCTAATTCAAAATTAACTTGCAATAGTTGTTATCAATTTTTTTTATATATGGCAAAGGGGGAGAGAAAGGAGAAAAGAGAGAGAATTTTTTTTTCAAATTTTTATCTCTGCTTCAAAAAGTAAGTAAAATGTCTAAGTGCTTCAAAATTTTTTCTAAGTGCTTCAAAATTTTCTAAGTGCTTCAAATTTTTTAAGTGCTTCAAATTTTTTTAAGTACTTCAAAATTTTCTTCTAAGTATTTCTAAGAGCTTTCAAAAATTTCTAAGTGTTTCAAAATTTTCGAAGAGCATTTTTCTATATATTTCTAAGTAAAATTTTCCTTAGTAAACAAAGTTTGTCTGAGCAAAAACCTTTTGAAATTTTTGGCAAATGTTTCTAAGTAAAGTTTATCTTAGAGAACAAATCTTTGCGAAAACTTGTTTAAAAATTCCTTAAAGAGTTTTTGTTTCAAGTAAAATGTTTTTTTGCACAAACTGTTCTTAAGCGAAATCTTTCTAAGTGTGCAAAAATTGAAACCCTTTTAAAATTTTGATTAAATTTTTTTTGTAAAATTCTTTTTGCAAAGCCTTGTAAGTAAAAGTTTTTTTAAAATCAAAATTTAGGCTTGCAAAACTTGTCTAAGTGGAAAATTGTCTAAGTGTAAAAAGTTTTTTTGGTAAAAATGTTTTTGCAAAACACTTAGTCAAACTTAAAAGCACTTAGAAGTTTTACAAAAACTGAATGCTTGTTTGAGGGGAGAATGCTTGTTTGAGGGGAGAATGTTTATTTCAGGGGGAGATAATTGAAAATTATTTTAAGTATTTTTTTAAGATAATCTTGCTTGTTAGATGTGCTATAAAATGTTTTTTCTTAACTTTTTGAACCGTGTTGTCATAAATCAAAAAAGGGGAGATTGTTGGTGCCGGAAGCACCAAAGTCAAACCTGTGTTTTGATAATGGCAAAGGGTTCAGAAGTTAAGGTGTGTTGTGATCTAACAAGGTTAATCAAGTATGCAGGAAAAGTCCTAGGTACACTAGGCACTAAGTCTGGTTCTATGAATTGGGCACTAAGACCTGGTGAGTGAAGCTGGGCACTAAGACCTAGTCGGGGACTGGGCACCGAAGACCTGGTGAGTGAAGCTGGGCACTAAGACCTGGTGAGTGAAGCTGGGCAAAAGTCCAACCGGAGGAGCTGGTTGGCAAACAGGTAAACTCTCCCGAGAGGAGTAGGTGAGGACGCGTTCCCCGTAGGAGGGAACATTAGGCGTCGGTTCGACCTAGGGTTCCATTTGGGAAGCCCAAAGTCAGAACCAAGACAGCTCAGGCTGTAAATCATGGTTTAATCTATATCATTTATATGCTTGTTGTGTTTTGGAACTAACCCTGGTTGCAGGAACGAAGGGATGAAGGTTTCTGCACTCAGGCGCCTCAATGGAGTGAGGCGCCCTACTGGGCTAGGCGCCTGTGTTGAGACAGGCGCCCCAGTGAAGGGCTATTCCAAGCACTCGAAGCAAACTGCCACGCAAGCCTCTGAATCAGTCATTGAGGCGCCTGTGTTAACACAGGCGCCCAGTTAGCTCAGGCACCCTGGTTGAGGGATAAGCGCTGGCCAAGTCTGCAGATTGAGGTTCTCGCAGGACAGGCCACGTGTCAGGTGCCCCCTTCAACATAGGCACCCCAGCTACGACTATATAAAGGGGTTCACCCCCTTGGCTTCAACAACAATTGCTTTCAACACATTCGTTCAAGCGCTCCGCTCCGACAAGCTCCGTACTCGAGATTCAAGCGCCTACGACGACCCGCGACTCCGAACTTCCAACTTCTCCAGTCGTCGGTATAAAAATAGTTTTATTGTTGTATTCTTTTTAATTCTATATTCAACTTCATCTTGTAAAACATTTGACGAAATATAGAATTGTCCATCGTAAATGGTCAAGGACCGTGGGCCTTGGAGTAGGAGCCGACTGCGACTCCGAACCAAGTAAAAACAAAAGTGTTAGCGATTGTTTTTCTTTTCCGCTGTGCAATTACTCTACGCTTTCCGAAAAAGTTTTGACGATCGATATTCACCCCCCCCCTCTATCGATCCCACATAATCAAAATGTTCAACTATTTTCTTTTCAATAGATTACATTGTCAATCCATTTAATCTTTCTTATGATATGATTAATCAAAGATATATTTTAATCAAATTCAACTTGGAAGAGCTCCTTTCTACATATGTCACTGTAACTGTTATAGATAAAATTCTATAGGCAACATGTGTATTAGGATAATAGTCCTACATATTATTCAGATAATTCAAAATATTTATTGCTCTTTTTTACTTTCACCGATAAAGACTATTTCAAGATTGATAACTCCATATATATATCATCTCCATTAATGTCTGACTTATTATTATATCTCAATGTTTCTTCGAGATTTTTTACAAGATTTCATTATGCTATCATTATTAGCAAATTTCAATCTCTCTAAATAAATCAAACAGAAATTTATTAAAATAGAAGATGAATCGAAAATATTGCTTGCTATATATCACCGACCATGTAGGAGATAAGCATCCTTGAAAAGAAGGAACTCATGACGAAATTAAGACTATGAGGATCAACACTTCGCAAACTTTGTTTCATTCAAATTATAATTTAATATTAAATCGCATAACAAAATATTAATTTTTGAGTCCCTCTAGAATGTGGGCCTGAGGCGACGCCTCCCGGGAGTCACCACAGGTCCGGGCCTAACTTCCTTAAAAACTGACTTGCTTCACTGACAGCTCAGCTGTTTAGTGGCCAAATAGTATAAACATTGACCTACTAATATTAGCTCATTGGCTAATTAATTTCTTACAAGAAAATCATTGACATAACATCTCTATTATATCTAATGTGGCACCTTGACGGTGGAGGGTCATCAAAAATGTTGCATATAAATAGGAGTCTCTTTTTCACGGTACAAGTAGACTGAATTTCCATTTACATTAGCATTCCACTCCATTTTGACTGACTTGAGCATCGGAGTATCTGTGCCGGGGACCGCCTAGTCTTGCTTCTGATCTCCTATGTTCCCCTTGGTTTTCATTTTCATGGCATCTCTAGCGCGGTTTCGAGCCTTCTTTTTTTTTGATGAAAGGTAAAATCTATATCATCAAGTGAAATGGTACAAACATCTATATGCCCTATGGATATCTATGAGTTTCTGACGAAGTATCAGATCCAAATAGATGTCCTGGGATGATACATATGCGTACCCTCATGAATACCAACTCTCATTAATACCAAGAACCCTTCCTTCTAACATGTTGCCCACCAAGCCACATGAATCCCTCGCTGTGACCCTTCCTTTGCCACTGTTCAGAACCCATGCACCACCACCCTTCATGCCACTGTCCTGCTCAGCCTCCATGTCAACCAACATATCAGCACTGATGTCGCTGCTACTGCTATGACAACTTCCAGCTTTACTCCAGTACTGACTCAAAATCAAGTAAACCCGAAGTTCACTTTTGGCAAGTGACTAGCTGTAAACCGGATTTGGCATGTCTTTACCATAGCCGGTACTATGGACTAGATAGGCCTATGGTGGACCTATGCACCCAAAATCGGCTTTTTGGCAAAGCCGCAGCCATCAATGGATTTTGTATGCCTTTACCGTAGCCGTTTGCTACGGGCTAGATAGACCTATGGTAGATCTATTCACCCAAAAAGGCTTTTTGGCAAAGCCTTAGCCATCAACGGATTTGGTTTGTCTTTACCGTAGCCGTTTGCTATGGACTAGATAGACCAAATATGGTGGATCTATTCACCCAAAAAGGCTTTTTGGCAAAGCCTCAGCCATCAACGGATTTGGTTTGTCTTTACCGTAGCCGTTTGCTACGGACTAGGTAGATCAATTGTAAGGCGGATCTACTCACCAATCACAAATCAAAGTATCCAGACAAAATTAATTACAATAACACAGCATACATCCTCAAATCATGCCAAGCCACACACTCACCATACTGCTTGCCCTGCCATCAACAGCCAATCCTCCTTTGCCACTGTTCAGAACCATCTTGCTTCACCTGAACCCTGTAATCATCAGAAGCCACCATATATTATACAAGTACAAACCCAAGTCAAGCCAGCCAATCCATGCATTAAGTCCATCAGCCCTTCACCTGCCCGCCTAATCCACTGCACCCAATCAACTTAAGGTGCAGTGGATCAAGTCCAATTCCCAGCTCAGGTCAACCAGGGCAGAGTTGACCGATTTTTTTTTATTTTTTTTTACAGTAGCTGTCTCACTTAACTCAACCTCACCCAGTATAGAATCTCTCTATGCCTGCTCAATCGGTCTGACCTCACCCAATACAAAATCACTCTCACCCAACCATACCTCTCTATACAGGTCTCTGACCAGCCCCCTCATCCTACTCCCTGTCTCTGTGTCTCAAAAGTCTGATATACATGTATCTGAATCCTCCTGAATATCGCATCCACATCCACCCGCCCTCCATCAAATCTGCAACTATTCCTTACCTGCCAAACATAATGAATCATTGCGGCCACAGCTACATGTCTCACCTGCATCAGATGACTCCTGCCACGATACCACCTAATAAACACTCTGAACATCCGCCGATAAGTACTCATATCAGGGTCCATCTGCAGCCATGACCGGATGGAACTCCACAACTGAAGTACTGGCAAACAGCTGAAAAATAGGTGCTCCTGGGTGTTGGAACCCGGATGGCTAGAGAGGGGGGGTGAATCTAGTCGGACACAAAACTTTTGAGCTTTTCAAATCTATTCTGCACTTCAGAGTTAGGCAGCGGAAGCAAATGCAAAAACAGAAAACTAAAAACAACAACCCAAAGCAAAGGAAAGCAAACCGACGCTAACACCTCGATATACAAGGTTCGGGGATAACTTGCCCCTACTCCTTTGCGTGCCCGTAAGGTGGGCGATCCCTTGATCATCGGCAGATCAAGCCCCGGTGAACACCGGATAAGTTAGAGCCTCCTTCTCAGTGGAGAAACCTCTCCACAGATCTCACGGATGATGAAACTTGAGTACAGGAGATCACACAAGAAGGAACACTCACAAAGCTCTCACAGGAATGCAACAAGATCGCTCAAGCACAAAGCAACAGAGAGCACGAACACAGCTCAGCCAAACTTCCCAAGTTTCTGTCTTGTTCGCTCTCGCTCCTCTGCATCCAGCTTTGTCTCTTAAGCTCTGCTCACCATCACAAGCTTCATCAGCATCCACTGAGCCAGCCTGAACCCACTGACCTCCCTGAGCACTCAGTCCACTGAAGACCTCCTCTCCAGCTGAGTCTCCGTCGGTCGCCGGCTGCTCCAGTTGTCGTTGAAACCTGAGAAGGAGAAACAAACAAACCTGCTCCAAGGAAAGCCTCCCATTGACCCTCCTTGAGTGTTTGAATCACCTGCTATCACCTGCACACTCCAACAGAGGCTTAGCAATGCATATCAAAAAGAAATCAGGAAGTGGCAGAGAATCGGCAGTGAAAACAGACGCGATTAGAGCTTCTGACAGTATATTTGAATTAAAATTATGCTCCTGATCGGTCACCAGACCGATCAGGAAGGAGCCTGATCGGTCACCAGACCGATCTAGCAGTCTTCTGCACACTCCTGATTGGTCCCCAGACCAATCAGGCTCCTGCCTGATCGGTCACCAGACCAATCAGGCTTGAGTGAACAGTGATTCTTTAATCAAATCCTAAGTCTCTAATCGGTCACCGGACCATTCTGGACCTGATTAGCAAGGGAACTCATCTCACTGTGGGCTCCCTGATCGGTCACCAGACTGATCAGGAGCTATGCAGTGAGTGAAACACACACTCCCTGATCGATCACCAGACCGATCAGACATCGCTGAATCGGTCACTAGACCGATCCACGAAGGAGCAGCGTGCCAACTCCCTGATCGGTCACCAGACCGATCCAGGGACGTAGACCTAGCCTTCCAAATTAGGATTTCATTCACCTTAGCCCTCCAAGCTAAGGATTTTTCAATCTAACTCTCCAAGTTGGGAATTTGCACCTAACCCTCCAAGTTAGGACTTTTCACCTAGCCCTCTAAGCTAGGATTTTTCACCTAGCCCTCCAAGCTAGGACTTTTCACCCAACCCCTCCGAGTTAGACCTTCATCCAACCTAGCCCTCCAAGCTAGGCACCTGACCCTCCAAGCCAGGACTTTTCACCTAATTCTCCAAGTTGGGACTTTTCACCTAACCCTCCAAGTTAGGACTTTTCACCTAGCCCTCCAAGCTAGGACTTTTCACCCAACCCTTCCGAATTAGGACTTTTCCACACCTAGCCCTCCAAGCTAGGATTTTTCCACACCTAACCCTCCAGGTTAGGATTTTCTCACACCTAACCATCCAGGTTAGGACTTTTCACACCTAGCCCTCCAAGCTAGGACTTTTTCACATGCCAGCGTGCGATCTCCCGATCCACCTGGACTTAATCCAAATCCATTCAACTAAACTTAAATCGTTGTCAACACCAAAACAACAATCGGGCCAGACTGCATCAACAATCTCCCCCTTTTTGTTGTTTGACAACCCGATTTAAGTTTATCAATCAATTCAATTCTCATAAGGGAATCATGATCCTTCCCCTATAACAACCATAAACTTAATCAGTCATTCTCTCCCCCTTTGTCAAACATCGAAAAGGGTATGGTTATTAAGTTTGAACACAACTCCCCCTCAATCAAGGGTCTCCCCAAAATAATCAAAGGATAATATTTGAATTGCATATGAGAGGCATATACCATAAATGTATCATGGCAACAACGTATATGCATCATACGTCAATAAGTGTGAATTGCACATGAAACCATATACAGAATTATATCATGGTCAAACATGTATATGTTTCATGTGACAAGTAGGGAATGCATCTGTATCCGACACATAATCCTGAGTGGTCTCCCTGACCAATCAGGTTCATTGATTACTTGATACAGGAATATTTCTTATTAGTCTAGGGAGCGATCAAATTTCAGAAAAATTCCTGAAACTCTGATACATTTCTGATCAGACTGCATTAATAATTTGTATTCCACAACAGGGATGTAGACTCTATTGAGATTCGTTATTTCAGAAAAATTTTCAAAACACGACATTAAGAATAAGAGTCATGACTCAACAAACCTTTTCTTATGAATTTGAACATTCCAACATAGGTTTGTATCAAATCAATATTTTAATACTTGATGTTTCAGAAAAATTTCTGATAATCAAGGGTCTTAAAAATTCCTACCCTTCTTTGAACACTTGAACCAACTTGTACTCACTTAGTACCAGGTTTATACCAATGGAGGATCAAGTATGTTTCAATTGTACTTGGTTTGTATCAGATTTGTGTGTGGTAGTATGGTCAGGTAATCTGATACAACTCGATGCAAAGTGATTGGTCTGGAAAGTTTTTGGATCAAATTGGAACGATCTGGGAGTTCCTTGATCAGAGTTGATCTGATCGGTCATAGGGTCGATCAGGGTGATCCCTGATCGGTCGCCAGACCGATCAGGGTGAGTCCTGATCGGTCGGTGGACCGATCAGGTCTGATACAGACGACAGTTCAGAAACTCTGAAACACTTCTAAACCCTAATTCAATTAGTTTTAACTCCTAACAGTGTTCCATTAAACAGCATTCATGTTTCTTTACCCAAAGAAAATAACATGATTTGCATCTCTTTAACTATCATGTACATTATCAAATCATGCAACATCTCCAATATATCTTGAGAGTAAAATTTATAAATACAAAGTTCAAAGCATGATTCCAGAAAACATGGTAAATTTGAAAGTGATCAACATATGATTAAATTTCAAAACATGCCTATATAACATTAGTATCAAGGTATGATCAAATTTCATGATATAAACAAAAGTATGATACACCTTTCAAAAACATGCTTGTATCAAATTTGTATCATATTATGGTCAATTTCTAAATTCTGATCAGTTCAAGGTATGTTTATAACATGTTTGTATCAAGATTCCAAGACAGGTTTGCATACAACCATTTGAACATAAAATTCATAATCATGAATAGCATGGGAAAACAGGGTTGCATCAATTTTCATGAATGATCACATCGCCAAATTTTGCTTAGTTTGTAAGTTTGATGTATGGTGAAATTTCCAAGGTGATTTTTGAATCAATACTAATTGATGTGTCCATACTTGTTCTTTAGCATGCATTCATGTTCTACAATTCATACAAGAAATTATACACATTGGGTTTGACATAAGGCATATCATAAACCATGAATTGCAGTAAACTATAAATAGCAACAATAAAATCAATTGTCCTAAGCAATCCATGACAAGGACAAGTTATGTGCTTCTCTAAACCATCCATGTAATATCATTTTCCATGTTTATTTTGAAACTAGTTTAATCTTGTAAATGGATATATCATCAAATGTCGCATGAAAACTTTTCTTATTGCCCAAATGAGATTTCATAAATCACTAGCCAAAGGATTGCTTGTTATAAGAACTAAGAAAATGAAGCTCAAAGCATTTAATTCGAATTTTCCATAACCAACCATGTGAATGACAATTTTTTCTTGGTCATGGGTTTGGAGCACCAAATATCAACCACCCATGTTGATAGATGCTCCCCCTCAATCAAAGTTATACAATTCTAAATATGGAGGTTTTAGGTACCCAAATTTTGGGACCTAATGAATCTACAATGAATGACTTTGGCACCCATGCCTTAGTCATTTTCTTCTGAACCTTTTGAACCCTAGAATTGTTTTGTGCTCTAAATTGGGTTCTTGACATTAAAGATATGACACTAGGTTCTTTAGGTTGGTAACCCAAACCAACCTTGTTGTACACCGCCCTTTGGGAGTTAAGAATCATATCTAAGGTTTTTGAGCCAATTGAAAACTTCTCAAGAATATTCTTGAGATTTTCAACTTTGCTCTTCAAATCCTTATTTTCATTTTCAAGACCATTAACATGTAAATCATCAATTACCTCATCCTTAGAGGTTTTCAATTTTTCTACTTCTAATTTTAAGGATTTAACTTTGGTCTTAGATTTCTTAAGCATGTTTGTCAAGCAAGCTATTGTTCTATAGCACTTATCTAGCTCGAGAGAAATTACCTCTTCATCATCCGAAGATGATGAAGGCGCGGTTGAGGAGTCACTTGATTCATCACTGCTCTCATTGGATGATTCTTCTAAGGCTACGGGAGTCACATGACAGTGGTTCTTTTCCTCCTCCTCCTTCTTCTTCTTCCTGTCACATGCCACACAAGCCAACCCTTTCTCCTTTGGGCTTTTGTTAGAGATCTCATGTAATTTCATCTCACAAAATAAATCCTCTAACTTAACAAAAGATAAGTCCTTGGAAACCTTGTAAGCATCCACCATGGATGACCACAAGGCATTCCTAGGAAATGATTTAAGGACATACCTCACTAGGTCTCGATTTTCTACCTCTTCACCAATGGAGTGGAGACCATTCAATACTTCTTTGACTCGACAATGAAGCATACTTACCGTTTCATTTTCTCCCATTGTCAAGTTCTGGAGTTGGCTGTGAAGGAGATCCTACTTGGCTGTCCGGGTGTCCTGGGTTCCTTCATGAAGCTCAAGGAGTTTGTTCCACAAATCTCTGGCAGAGGTGAAGGGACTAATCTTGATCAATTGCTCTTTGGTCATCCCACATTGTAAGGTGACCACAGCTTTGGCATTTGCTTCACCCTTCCGGATTTGCTCAGCCAACCACTTAGAAAACTCAAGCTCCTTTCCTTCATTATCCTTTGGAAGGGAAAACCCCTCATTGACAGCGAACCACAAACTCATGTTTGTCTTCAAGTAAAACTCCATTCTTGACTTCCAATATGAAAAATCAGTGCCGTCGAGGAATGGAGGTCAGTTTGTGCTCAATCCTTCTCTTCCAGCCATCTTGTTGATAACTCTCGGATGTTAAGCCATGAATAGAGCCCCAAGCTCTGATACCACTTGTTGGAACCCGGATGGCTAGAGAGGGGGGGTGAATCTAGTCGGACACAAAACTTTTGAGCTTTTCAAATCTATTCTGCACTTCAGGGTTAGGCAGCGGAAGCAAATGCAGAAACAGAAAACTAAAAACAACAACCCAAAGAAAAGGAAAGCAAACCGATGCTAACACTTCGATATACAAGGTTCGGGGATAACTTGCCCCTACTCCTTGGCGTGCCCGTAAGGTGGGCGATCCCTTGATCATCGGCAGATCAAGCCCCGGTGAACACCGGATAAGTTAGAGCCTCCTTCTCGGTGGAGAAACCTCTCCACAGATCTCACGGACGATGAAACTTGAGTACAGGAGATCACACAAGAAGGAACACTCACAAAGCTCTCACAGGAATGCAACAAGATCGCTCAAGCACAAAGCAACAGAAAGCACGAACACAGCCCAGCCAAACTTCCCAAGTTTCTGTCTTGTTCGCTCTCGCTCCTCTGCATCCATCTTTGTCTCTTAAGCTCTGCTCACCATCACAAGCTTCATCAGCATCCACTGAGCCAGCCTGAACCCACTGACCTCCCTGAGCACTCAGTCCACTGAAGACCTCCTCTCCAGCTGAGTCTCCGTCAGTCGCCAGCTGCTCCAGTTGTCGTTGAAACCTGAGAAGGAGAAACAAACAAACCTGCTCCAAGGAAAGCCTCCCATTGACCCTCCTTGAGTGTTTGAATCACCTGCTATTACCTGCACACTCCAACAGAGGCTTAGCAATGCATATCAAAAAGAAATCAGCAAGTGGCAGAGAATCGGCAGTGAAAACAGACGCGATCAGAGCTTCTGACAGTGTATTTGAATTAAAATTATGCTCCTGATCGGTCACCAGACCGATCAGGAAGGAGCCTGATCGGTCACCAGACCGATCCAGCAGTCTTCTGCACACTCTTGATTGGTCCCCAGACCAATCAGGCTCCTGCCTGATCGGTCACCAGACCAATCAGGCTTGAGTGAACAGTGATTCTTTAATCAAATCCTAAGTCTCTGATCGGTCACCAGACCGTTCTGGACCTGATTAGCAAGGGAACTCAACTCACTGTGGGCTCCCTGATCGGTCACCGGACCGATCAGGAGCTGTGCAATGAGTGAAACACATACTCCCTGATCGATCACCAGACCGATCAGACATCGCTGGATCGGTCACCAGACCGATCTACGAAAGAGCAGCGTGCCAACTCCCTGATCGGTCACCAGACCGATCCAGGGACGCAGACCTAGCCTTCCAAGCTAGGATTTCATTCACCTTAGCCCTCCAAGCTAAGGATTTTTCAATCTAACTCTCCAAGTTGGGAATTTGCACCTAACCCTCCAAGTTAGGACTTTTCACCTAGCCCTCCAAGCTAGGACTTTTCACCTAGCCCTCCAAGCTAGGACTTTTCACCCAACCCCTCCGAGTTAGACTTTCATCCAACCTAGCCCTCCAAGCTAGGCACCTGACCCTCCAAGCCAGGACTTTTCACTTAATTCTCCAAGTTGGGACTTTTCACCTAACCCTCCAAGTTAGGACTTTTCACCTAGCCCTCCAAGCTAGGACTTTTCACCCAACCCTTCCGAATTAGGACTTTTCCACACCTAGCCCTCCAAGCTAGGATTTTTCCACACCTAACCCTCCAGGTTAGGATTTTCTCACACCTAACCCTCCAGGTTAGGATTTTCTCACACCTAACCATCCAGGTCAGGACTTTTCACACCTAGCCCTCCAAGCTAGGACTTTTTCACATGCCAGCGTGCGATCTCCCGATCCACATGGACTTAATCTAAATCCATTCAACTAAACTTAAATCGTTGTCAACACCAAAACAACAATCGGGTCAGACTGCATCAACACTGGGTCTCCATATCCTCCCGGCAGATAGAGCAAAGACCAACCTCCTCCTCTCCCAGTAGGACAACCGATCACTAGTGAGCAGCTTCCGATGAGCCAATAACCATAAGGTAAAAGAGTGACTCAAATGTATTCCTTTCTTCCATACCATCTTCGCCCATGCCTTCCGCTCACCAGTCCCTCTGAAAAAGTCGTATGCCATCTCAATGCCTCTGTGATGCTCCCAATGTGACTCAAACCAACTACACAACTTTTGCTACCCCCCCCCCCCCTCTGCCGATCCCGTCTGTGCGGCTTCGAGTTTTCTGCGAGTACACGTTGGGGTTGTGTTGTTCAACGTTGATTACGTGTTGCTCTTCTTAGCTTAAGGACATGATCACTCTATAGCGCAGCTTCGATTCTTCTGCGAATACACATTAGGGTTGTACTATTTAATATTTACTATACGTTATTTTTCTTAGTTTAAGGATAGAATCATCAAATATGAATAACATTTTCAATAGTTTAAGCTGCTCAATATACCTTAGTAGTCATAAATGGGTGTAGATGAAAGGTTATACCTAAATAGTTTAAGTAATGTAAAGGAACATATTATATATAACTTGGGAACTATGTCCTCTGCAAAATGGCATGGGGCCATGCCTATATATATGGCCTAGAACTCTAGCTATGACCTATAAGGCTAGATGCAAACAAGATAGGAAATCACATCTAGAAACATATGGATAATCGTCAGGAGCTTAGAAACTCAAGAGCTCAAGCAGTTTGGGAATCTGGGAGCTCGGCCAATTTAGACTTGAGAGCCCAAGAACTCAAAAGCATGATAACTTAGGAATTTGAGAATTCAGGCAGCTTGGGATGACTTAACTTAGACCAGAGATGACTTAATTTAGATCAGAGAAATTAGACGGATTTATCTCTGACTTAGTTCGGATCAATACAGTTCAATAATTATTTATTATTAGCTTGAATTATGTGGTCCGAGGGCGGGGCATTTGTTACTTGAGCTGATATTATTAAAGTTGTCATCGGCCATAACAGATTCACCGCTCCTCGATGAGTCTACTGTCATTCTCCACAAAGCGAGGCTGTGCGCTTTCGCATCGTAACGGATTAACCGCTCCCCGATGAGTCTACTGTCATTCTCCACAAAGCGAGGCGGTGCGCTTTCGCATCGTTGCCGCCGCACCTTTATCTCCTCTCATCCTCCTCTCCCTCTCCCCCCGGATCTTCACGATTCATCTTGTTCTTCCTCGAGGAATCGAATAGCCTTCGATCCATCGCCGAAAGGTCCGGGCTTGGGCGAAAAGATGTAAGCTGTCTCTCTCTCTCTCCTTTTGGTTGTATTTTCTTGTTTCTTGGAGTCTCGATCTTCCAATTATCTATCTAGTTTGGATTGGGAAGAACCTTCTTTCTTAGGATTTTGGTTAATATAGCACGATTCGTTTGTCCTTTATTTGGTTTGAAAGCTCCCTGTTCGCCGTGTTCTTAAACCCTTAACTTGGAAATTTATCTTGAACAAATCATCTTGCTTCTAGGGTTTATAGCTTTTTCCTCGTTGAAATTCTTCTATAATTTGGATGGGGAAGAAGTTTTCTTTCTTGGGATCTTTGTTTAACATAGTGTGATTCATTTGTTCGTTGGCAGTTTAAAATTTTTCCAGTTCTCCACCTTCTGAAAAAACCCAAACTTGGGGATTTTTATCTTAAGCAAATCGACTCGCTGCTAGGGTTCATACTTTTACACCTTTCTGAAATCCTGCTTTTTTGTTTTAACGTGAAGTCACACTTCCTCATTCTTGCGGATAATTCTTCTTCAAAATTTCCTTCTGTGATCATTTTGACATCCCTTTCTTCCACATCCGTGCGTGGATTCTTTCAGTTAAATCCTCTTTATAATTCAACGCTCTTATTTCTTGAGAGAAAACACAATAGCCCAAGAAATGGTATGAAATTTTCCAAATACAGAGAACTTGATTTGGACGGAATAATTAACTAAACACTAAGACACTTATTACCCTCTTTGTGCCGTTCAAAAGCGGAAGGGGGAATAAAAAATGAAAGAAGCAAGCACTATATATGGTGCTTCCTGAAAATTGCTCAGTTAGTTGTCTCTCTTCCTTTGAAACTATTGTTTCACTCTTCTTGCATGGGAATGTTTTGTTGCTCTAACACATTTGTTTTGTTTCTGAATTGAAGAGACAATTGTTATAACAATACTTCTAACAGATAACATTATTTGTTTCCTTCTTGTAATTCTAATTATAGTCGACATTAATTGGTGGTTCTCTTACTGTTTGTTCCTTAAACCTTCCATAGATTGCCATCTTTTCTTTTTTTTCTTTGTTCAGATGGAACCACAAACTTCCCATTCCACACAGATCATTGATATAAGCATAGATAAGTCAGGGGGAGAACCTAGCATAACATGTAACAAGATATGCGGCGGCACTACATGTGGCTTCTCCAATTCCACAAACTCAAAAGATGCTGAAGAACGATTTGCTTCTATGCGCAAGCTTTTGGTCGCCATCGTTTTGTGCATCATTTTCATGACTGTAGAAGTGGTTGGAGGAATTAAAGCGAACAGTCTTGCGATTCTTACAGATGCCACACATCTCCTTTCAGACGTCGCAGCCTTTGCCATCTCCCTGTTCTCCATCTGGGCATCAGGGTGGGAAGCAACACCGCGCCAGTCGTATGGATTTTTTCGAATAGAAATCCTTGGGGCTCTAGTGTCGATCCAACTTATATGGCTCTTGACTGGCATCCTAGTCTACGAAGCTATTGCCAGACTTATCCATGACACCGGCGAAGTTCAAGGTATATTGATGTTTGGCGTAGCAGCATTTGGTTTGCTTGTTAATATCATTATGGCTGTTTTGCTTGGGCATGAGCACGGACACGAGGGGCATAGCCATAATCATGGTCGCCATGAGGACAGCCACAATGAGCATGGTCATGACCACAGCCACTCGGAGGATGACCACAGTGCCGGAGTGGATTCAGGAGATGAGGGCAAATTCGATCATCTATTGCACGAGTCAAATAAGACCCTAATCCATGCAAAGCACGACAAAGACAAAACACGGAATATAAATATGCATGGCGCCTATCTTCATGTTCTCGGCGACTCCATTCAGAGTGTAGGCGTGATGATCAGTGGCGCCATCATATGGTGGAAGCCTGAGTGGAAGACAATCGACATGGCTTGCACACTTTTCTTCTCGGTCATCGTTCTAATCACCACCATCAAGATGCTAAGGGACATACTTGAGGTCTTGATGGAGAGCACACCGCGCCAAATAGATGCAACCAAACTTGAAACAGGGCTTTGTCGGCTGAATGGTGTCATCGCCATTCATGAGTTGCACATTTGGGCCATCACAGTAGGGAAGGTTCTTCTCGCATGCCATGTGACGATCGCCCCAGAGGCGGATGCGGATCTTGTTCTCGATACAGTGATCGGATACATTAAGCGGGAGTACAATATTAGTCATGTAACCATTCAAATAGAAAGGCAGTAGATGGATGTAGTAGTTTTGACTAGACGTAGAACACCTTCAAGTCCTGCTCATAGTGTTTGTTGTTCACTACAAATGTTGTTTCTAATGGTTTCTCTAACAGCAAATGCTCCGTTTCTTGTTTAAAGTTCATTTTTTTAACCTTTCAATCAAGTATTCTTCCATTTATCCTTAAAACTTTTTTTTAATGAAAAACTATTTAAATATTAATGCTCTAAATTTTAAAGGATATTTGTGAAAAATTGATAAATATGGAAGAGCGTTCTAAAGATTATTCTTTCTTTGACTATTTGTGACATAATCAAACCGGGGTTGACGCATCCGATCCAATAAGTCTCACCTCCTATTGCCCAAGTGCCTAGTAAGGGTTCTTAGGGTTTTACTCAGGAAACGAAGAGAAGGGGGAACAGAAGATGTCGTGCCTCAATCTGTACACAAACATACAGTTGGACGACATCGACACCTCAGCGGTCCTATCCGAGGCAATGAAGACCATCACCGACATCGTCGGCAAGCCCGAATCTGTTCGCCCCAGATTCCTTTACTCTCTCCACTCGATCTCTGTTCCCTATTCGTCATACGTTATTTTTTGTCGTCATAAGGTTCACACTTTGGAAAGGTTTTATCTTTTCGTCAGACAATGGGTAATCATGTTGCTGTTAGCTACGCCAAAGCCTGATGAATTTTTGTTGTTTATCGGAACAATTCTTTTTCAATAAGGAATGAAGAGGAGGTTTTTGTGTTGATAGATTCCCAACACCTGCTAATTGACCAGGGCATGGAAAAATAACCAAAGTGAGAATAGTTAATATGAACTAGGATTGTTGGATAATTAGACATAATAACAGGCATGGGGGACTAGCTGAAGAACTCAGAAGAAAGGTTGACCGGAAGTATTGCTCAAGAAATTGATTGCTGAAGTCCATGGCGAAGCTTGTTATGTGATTGCACGGGATTATTCATTTGTTCTCTTGTTTAATCCTAGGATCATATGACCTATAAGGTTAGATGCAAACGAGATAGCAAATCACACCTAGGATCATATGGGCAGTCGTCAGAGCTTAGAAACTCAAGAGCTCAAGCAATTTGGAAAATTGGGGGCTCGGCCAATTTAAACTAGAGAGCCCAAGAACTCAAAAGCCTGGGCAACTTGGGAATTTGAGAATTCGGGCAGCTTGGGATGACTTAACTTAGAAGAGAACTTAGACGGATTTATCTTTGACTCAATTCAGATCAATATAGTTCAATAAGTGTTTATTATTACTATTAGCTTGGTTCGGTGGTCCGAGACCGGGGCATTTGTTACCTGAGCTACATATCATTAAAGTTGTCATCGGCGTTAACGGATTAACCACTCCCCGATGAGTCTATTGTCAGGCCATCTCCAACCCAAAACACTATATTTTGTGTCAATTTCACACTAAAATGGTATAATTCCAACATCAAATATAATTTCAGCTTCAACCCACTAATACCATATCACATAAAAAAAAATATTCCTTAGAATATTTTATTTCGTCTTATTCAAAATTTAATTATCCACGTAAATTTTAATTTAGCAATCTTTAAATCATACATATTATATTTAAAATTAATATTTCATAAATTTAATAAGTTAATTTTTAAAAATTTTACATCCAACTAATCTATATAAAAATATTTTAAAATCACACACAATTAGCATAATTACCAATTTTTATTTAAAACAAACAATAGTACTTAATTGAACATACAAGATTATGAAAATTTAACAAACAAATAATAACACTTAATTTTTAAGTTTATGTGCATTGTGTTACTTATGTATTTAAGTGTTTATAGTATTATTTTGATTTTGTGTTTTTACTATTTTTATTTTATATGTCAACATAATAGATGATGTATTTTACATTTATGCATATCAAAATTTTAATTATTTTATTATATTTTTTTTGAAATTAGTGATATAATTTATAAATATAATTAAAATTAAAATTGCTTAATAAATACATTTTTTATTAAATTAAATCACTATGTTTAATAAAATTAAAATACGCTATTATATTTTTTAATTTATATTTATAACAAATAATTAATATTTTTAAATAATTATGGAAAAATAATAATTATAAATTAATTTTTATTAATAATATTTAGTAATATAATATTTAATAATATATATTATATTTAATTTTATTGATTATATAATATAATAAAAATTTTTAAATATTAAAAAAATTCCAACACTATATTTATGAATAATTCATCATTAATCATATTAAGTTTGGGATAGATTTTAATGTATGAATTTGAGTGTTTTGATGTGAGTTTGATATTAAATTTGATGTTTTAGTAATGGGTCGAAGATGCCCTGACATTCTCCACAAAGCGAGGCGGTGCGCTTTCGCAGCGTTGCCGCCGCACCTTTATCTCCTCATCCTCCTCTCCCTCTCCCCCCGGATCTTCACGATTCATCTTGTTCTTCCTCGAGGAATCGAATAGCCTTCGATCCATCGCCGAAAGGTCCGGGCTTGGGCGAAAAGATGTAAGCTGTCTCTCTCTCTCTCTCTCCTTTTGGTTGTATTTTCTTGTTTCTTGGAGTCTCGATCTTCCAATTATATATCTAGTTTGGATTGGGAAGAACGTTCTTTCTTAGGATTTTGGATAATATAGCACGATTCGTTTGTCCTTTATTTGGTTTGAAAGCTCCCTGTTCGCCGTGTTCTTAAACCCTTAACTTGGAAATTTATCTTGAACAAATCATCTTGCTTCTAGGGTTTATAGCTTTTTCCTCGTTGAAATTCTTCTATAATTTGGATGGGGAAGAAGTTTTCTTTCTTAGGATCTTTGTTTAACATAGTGTGATTCATTTGTTCATTTGCAGTTTAAAATTTTTCCAGTTCTCCACCTTCTGAAAAAACCCAAACTTGGGGATTTTTATCTTAAGCAAATCGACTCGCTGCTAGGGTTCATACTTTTACACCTTTCTGAAATCATGCTTTTTTGTTTTAACGTGAAGTCACACTTCCTCATTCTTGCGGATAATTCTTCCTCAAAATTTCCTTCTGTGATCATTTTGACATCCCTTTCTTCCACATCGGTGCGTGGATTCTTTCAGTTAAATCCTCTTTATAATTCAACACTCTTATTTCTTGAGAGAAAACACAATAGCCCAAGAAATGGTATGAAATTTTCCAAATACAGAGAACTTGATTTGCACAGAATAATTAACTAGACACTAAGACACTTATTACCCTCTTTGTGCCATTCAAAAGCGGAAGGGGGAATAAAAAATGAAAGAAGCAAGCACTATATATGGTGCTTCCTGAAAATTGCTCAGTTAGTTGTCTCTCTTCCTTTGAAACTATTGTTTCACTCTTCTTGCATGGGAATGTTTTGTTACTCTAACACATTTGTTTAGGGTTGCACACTTTTCTTCTCGGTCATCGTTCTAATCACCACCATCAAGATGCTAAGGGACATACTTTAGGTCTTGATGGAGAGCACACCGCGCCAAATAGATGCAACCAAACTTGAAACAGGGCTTTGTCGGCTGAATGGTGTCATCGCCATTCATGGGTTGCACATTTGGGCCATCACAGTAGGGAAGGTTCTTCTCGCATGCCATGTGACGATCGCCCCAGAGGCGGATGCGGATCTTGTTCTCGATACAGTGATCGGATACATTAAGCGGGAGTACAATATTAGTCATGTAACCATTCAAATAGAAAGGCAGTAGATGGATGTAGTATTTTGACTAGACGTAGAACATCTTCAAGTCCTGCTCATAGTGTTTGTTGTTCACTACAAATGTTGTTTCTAATGGTTTCTCTAATAGCAAATGCTCTGTTTCTTGTTTAAAGTTCATTTTTTTAACCTTTCAATCAAGTATTCTTCCATTTATCCTTAAAACTTTTTTTAATGAAAAAGTATTTAAATATTAATGCTCTAAATTTTAAAGGATATTTGTGAAAAATTGATAAATATGGAAGAGCGTTCTAAAGATTATCCCTTCTTTGACTATTTGTGACATAATCAGACTGGGGCTGACGCATCCGATCCAATAAGTCTCACCTCCTGTTGCCCAAGTGCCCAGTAAGGGTTCTTAGGGTTTTACCCAGGAACGAAGAGAAGGGGGAACAGAAGATGCCGTGCCTCAATCTCTACACCAACGTACGGTTGGATGACGTCGACACCTCAGCGGTCCTATCCGAGGCAACGAAGACCATCACCGACATCGTCGGCAAGCCCGAATCTGTTCGCCCCCGATTCCTTTACTCTCTTCACTCGATCTCTGTTCCCTATTTGCCATACGCTGTTTTTTCGATTTAGTCGTTATATTTTATACGGTTCACACTTTGGAAAGGTTTTATCTTTTCTTCAGAAAATGGGTAACCATGTTGCTGTTAGCTACGCCAAAGCCTGATGAATTTTTGTTGTTTATCGGAACAATTCTTTTTCAAAAAGGAATGAAGAGGAGGCTTTTGTGTTGATAGATTCCCAACACCTGCTAATTGACCAGGGCATAGAAAAATAACCAAAGTGAGAATAGTTAATATGAACGAGGATTGTTGGATAATTAGACTATAATAACAGGCATGGGGGACTAGCTGAAGAACTCAGAAGAAAGGTTGACCGGAAGTATTGCTTAAGAAATTTCATTGCTGAAGTCTATGGCGAAGCTTGTTATGTGATTGCACGGGATTATTCATTTGTTCTCTTGTTTAATCCTAGCCCTTCTTGCTCATCGAGCGTGGTACTGGGCCAAGTCTGGTTAGTGTTTGCTATTGTCCTTTAAGCTAACTTCTTATTAAACATATTGAATATTGATAGATAGAAAGACTAGAATGAGCTCAACTGCATAGGCGGTACTAGTTCATAATACAAAGCTGACCATTAATAAAGTAGCATTTAATACGTATCCGAGTTCAATCAGGCCTGTAGGAATTGGTAAAGTAGTTTTGATGGTTAAAAAAAGGTGATTCCTGAGCAGTTGGTCTCCGACTGAGCTTTTGGTTTCTGTCACGCCATTTGGCAACAATTGACTAGTTAGTAACATGGGGCCTAATATCATTGTAAAATAAGTACCAGTAGCTTATTTTTTGACTGTTGACTGCCTTCTAACTCGGGAAAATTCTATATGCCCATTGTGTATTGAATGTATTGCCACCACCTAATCTTCTCTGTAGCATTCATTTTTATAGTCATTCTCTACCTCTTGGCACATGTTTATAAGCATCTAACTCCTTTCCACTGTATAACTTGCATTCCACATAGTCTCCCTTTTGTTAATTAACTTATTTGCCACTTCCGTTGGCTTGTGAAGCATCATTGTCTGTGACAGTTGTTTCTCTGAGTTTTAGTTAAAGATTATGATTCTTGATGTAAGCACTGTTCTACTGTTAATAGGCAATTCATGCAACTTCAAATTCTGAAGATTTTCACTTCCATTGTAGTATATCGTGATTTATTCTTCTGTACAAATTTAAGATGTTGTTTTGGTATCTCAATAAAGTTAATGATCCTTTGTCTTATATAATTATTCAATGCAATGTCATATCCATGTTGGACATATAAACACCAGATATATGAGATAGCCTTCTGTAAGCGTTCACTATCATCCTTTGACAGGAATCCTCCTTTTCGAGAATCTTTTATTTGATCATATGATTTTTAAAAGAAATTGTGGTTGTCGAATAAATGGCATGAATGAATTGTCAAATTTTAATATCCATGCTTGCATCTTCTTCAATGATGCGAAGGCAACAACCTTACACCCAATCCAATATAGGGGGCATAAGCTGCCTTTTTTTTGTTGTTTTTGCAATATTAGTTTACTTGCAAATATGGTATACAAGCAAAATCACCAGACATTTCTGTAGTTGGATATCCTCGTCACTGATGCATAACCTTATATCTTTCATTATTACTTTTTTGTTTACAGTATGTAATGGTTGTGCTTAAGGGATCTATTCCCATTTTGTTTGGTGGCACACAACAGCCAGCTGCTTATGGTGAATTAGTTTCCATTGGAGGGCTGAATCCTGATGTGAATAAGAAACTAAGTGCGGGAATTGCTGATATTTTAGAGAATAACCTGTCCGTTCCAAAGTCCCGTTTCTTTTTGAAGTTTTACGACTCGAAGGCAAGCCACTATTTATCCTCTAATGAATTTTATGGCTAAAAATTTGCTGTTGATTTCTTCTCATTGCTTTTTTTCTTTTGTTTGTTAGGTCAATCTAGCACAAGAACATGCTCAGTGTTTGCATGCCTTGCATCAGCAATAAACATGTTATCCCTCAAGTACTTTTTATGTGTGCTTGGATTTGACAGTGCTCACCTAATCTCTGTATGCACAACATTATATGTTTATGCTTAGAATATTGCAGTTCAAATGATTCTATTACATTTTTAGAATTGGTGAACCAGTTTGTGGAGTTCTTGTTCATGGTTAATGCTCGAGCTATTTTGTACATTTTGATTAAGAGAATGCACAGACTACCTCTTGTGTCACCTGTGTGAATCATTTGATGTTTAGCTCTCTTTCTGCATCATGAAATGTGATGTGGATAGATAAGTACATGATTATTGTTATTTGTCATCATTTGTTGGTTTGAGGAAGTTGATTCTGGTCATTTTGTTTTATTCGTCCTGGAGACCAAAGATTTGCTATGCGATTTTGTAATGGAATTTGTTAGATCGTTGTTGTCTTACTAGAGAGAGAGAGGGGGGGGGGGTTTGATTTCTTTCCTAAAATTGTTAGTGCGCAAGCGGAATAAACTAAACAAGAACAAAACTAACAATAAGGACCACACCTATTTACGTGGTTCGGAGATAAAAACTCATATTCCATGGTTGCCCGTATGGTGCGCGATGCCTAATCCGTCGGTGGATGATTCCCTGGAGCATCTCCGGCTAGATCTCGTAGCTTCTTGTGGGTGGAGAAACCTCTCCACAGCTTTAGGACACTATCTGAGCAAAGAATACTACTAACCAGCTCTATCAAAGCAGGTTTCGCCAAGAAAGAAAAGCCTGAAACGAGCTCCTTTAAATAGAGCTCGAGTCTGATATGACCGCTACTAGTGGACTGCCCCTGGGGCAGTCGACTGGTCCCACTCAGATTCGACCGTTACAGCCAACATTCGAATCACCAGCCATTACTAGTCGAGTGCTCCTGGGGCAGTCGACTGGTCCTTTCCTAAGCCTAGGGTTATCCTTCCCGAGTATATTTCTCTCCGCACTCGAACCCTCCCGGCTTAGTTCCCGAGTATAATCACTCATCACTCGGACTCTCACGACCTGGTTGACTTTTCAACAGCAGTCTCAATCTGTTACCTTTACGCCCTCTTCATCTTCGACTCCCGTCCCTCAGATGCGCACGTAAGCCCTCGGTTTGTCTCCATGTCAACCTTCACGCATGCCTCGAAGTCTGCGTCAATCGGCTCATCGTCTTTGTTTCAACAGTCTCGATCTGTCGCCTTCAAGCCCTCTTCGACTTTGGCCCTCGTCCCTCGGATACGCACACAAGCCCGCGGCTTGCCTCCATGCTACCCTTCACGTACGCCTCGAAGTCCGCTTCCCTCGGCTCATCGTACCTGCTTTGTCCATGGTCCCTCAGATGTGCACGCAAGCCCACGGCTTGCCTACATGCCACCCTTCACCTGAAGACATCAACCAAGTCTGTGTAGTTGCAAACCTGTACACTCACATACACATATTAGTCCAACAACAAACCCTAACTTAACCATATTGACACATACATCAAAACCCATGATCCTCCAGATCATACTTGGGTCGATTGCCCCAACAATCTCCCCCTTTTTGATGTGTGGTAATATGTTTAAGTTAGGTAAACAAAACCAACAATAGCAATAGCAATTGAAAATTAAAGCATAGCAAACAAGAGGCAATTTGCTATGCTTAACCTATGTCCTTTCCCAATTTTGAATTCTCACCACAACACCAAGTTAAGTTATATCCAACTTAACACCACAAATTTCCCATGTCAAGTTAAACCTAACTTAACACCACAAGTTCTCCCCCTTTGACACCATCAAAAAGATTGCCCCAAGCAATCCTACCCTTAGTGCCAAAAAGAACTCAACCTATTTCTGAAAAAAAACCTTCAGAAATTATTATATAGAATTACCTGGTAGTCGACTGATACATCCTAACCCTAAAATTTCAGCCGAATTTCAGAAACCTCTAGAAAATTTTAGAAAATCTAGAAAAATTTAAAAGTTTGCAAGCACATTTGTTAGGATATATACTTTACCCTAGAAAAATATAGTTTCATGAAAAATATCAAATGTGCTTGACTTTTGGTACAAATTCAAATTTTCTCAAAACTTGGCATTTTGTATCAACTTTGAAATCCATATATGAATCTATGTATTTGCCAAAATCTTCCAATACTATTTTACACATAGAATTTTTCTTAACTTCCCCTTTTTCCTTATAGAGTTTTACTATGACAAAGCCTCCCTCTCTTTTATTCTTAACCCTAGACATACATATACAAACCTCCCTTATGCCTTCATTTAGAAAGATCTTATCATTTAATATCAATCAATGAATTTTGAGTAATATAAACAATATGAAACCATAACATAAAATTTCACAAATATCATGAAAGCATAAGCAAAGTTCCCCAGGTGGGATCAGTCGACTGTCCCTGGGGCAGTCGACTGAAAAAACGAATAGAAGGTTCTCAGTTTCGAATTCACCTGTACTAGTCGACTGGTTCTGAACCAGTCGACTGGTACCTGAATTTCAGTCTTTCAGCCTAATTTCAGAAATGCCTAATTAATTCCATAAATCTCTAAAAAATCTGAAATTTCATGGAGAGATTTGTGAAGCCTATGTCTACTTGGGAAAAATATGTTTTCAAACAAAACTACTCCGGATCCTAAGATTGACACGAAATTCAACCCTTCCTAAGTTGTATCATTGAAACTTATCCGAAAGTCCTAATTTTGGTCTCTCCTTGATGTATCTTCTCATACCTAATCATAATACATTTCTAGCACTGAGTTATATGACATTTACACATTAAACCCTAATTTCTACCAATTATGATCTCATTTTCATCGTTTCCTCCATAAACCTCCTTTTAATGTGTCAATTCCTTAGGATTAAGACTCACCTTAGTCTTCCAAACCCTTTGGCACATTCCATAGTTCAACTAATCCCCTAGGAGAAATTCTCCTGAGATTCATTGACCATGGATCCCATTTTGGCTCCTAGAGCTCTCCCTGAAGCTCCTAGCCCTAGTTACCTCCTTAGATAACTCATTCACAACTGCAAGACCACACCGGTGCTCCTCCGGTGCTTCTTGACCTTCAACTATCACTCTTTTGACCTTATATATCTTTTTCTTGGTCAATTCTTCCTTTTTCCCTTTAAATGACTTTTGCTTGCCATTTTTGGTCTTTCCTTTCTCATAATCATAAGGCATTCTTGAATATGATTTCTTACTAACATTTGACCCCTAGATTGGTATCCTAGCCCCGGCCTACCATTTCTAGGGTGTTGGTCATTTGACCTCATACTTAATCCCTTGGATCCCTTAATGAGTTTATCTAGGTTCTTTCCTAATTTATCAAGTTTTGCTCTTAAAACTTGATTTTCCTTCTCTAAATTCCTAACCTTAGTATTACTATGTCCATTTTGATCATTCCTAGATTTACCCATTTTTCTAAGCATGTGTCTCCCTTTCTTAGGGTTAATGTCTTGGTCCTTAGGTCTAGAAACCCTAGATTTATCATGAACCATAGATTCTTTGATATTTTGGCATGCAATAGTATTTCTATTTCTATCATGATACTTGAATCCAAAAGTACGCATAGACAACTAATCATTATTAATTCTAGCATTCATAAAAGCATTTAGAGCATAAGTAAAGTTAAGGAGTACCTCCCTTACCTTTGTAGCTCCCCCTTGATGTGAGCTCCTTCTCTTCTTCTTATCTTTTTCCCATCTTCACAAATGCCCCGTCTTCTTGAGCTTTCCTTTTCTTGGACATTGAGTGTGATAATGTCCTAGCTCCCCGCAAGTATAGCACCTAATGTGCTTCTTTTCTTTCTTTTCCCTACAACCCACATTAGATTTTAAATTAATGGACTCGGGTTTAGGGTTTACCTCCTTCTTACCTAATGGACACTTGTCCTTGTAGTGCCCCTTCTTGTTGCTTCCAAAGCATATGATGTGCTCTTTTGATTTGGCTTTGGTGGGGGTTGGAGCTTTTTCTTGTTCCGGTATTGATGAGGATCTCTCCTCCCCCTCAATCCTTGAAGTTGACACCTCTTCTTTTTCTCTTGATGAAGTGGATGATCTTTCACTTGATTGTACCACTTCAATTGTTGAGCTTGACAATTCTTTTTCTTTTTTCCTTTCTTTGACCGTTGAATTGATTTCTTTGGGCTCTTCCACTATTTAAGCTCGGGTAGGGTTTTCATGAAATTCTTCCAACTTGTTCCACAACTCATGTGCACTTTTATATTCCCCTACATCACTCAAAACATCATTAGACAAAATATTAACTAATATACCAATTACCTTCTCATTTGCACTAGATTTTTCATGTTGCTCCTTAGTCCAATATCTAGGTCGGAGCTTCTTCCCATGCTTGTCTCTTGGAATTTCGAATGGTTCCTCTAGCACCACCATGCACTCCCACTCCATTTCAAACCAAGTCTTCATCCTTTTCTTCCAATAATCAAAGTCTTCATGATCGTAGGATGGTGGAGTGTTGATATCATCCGCCAACTTGTCTTCCATCGTTCTTCCCTCTAGTTTGTGCTCCTTTGGCGGTTACTCCAACAAGAGCAGACCTTCGCTCTGATACCACTTGTTAGATCGTTGTTGTCTTGCTAGAGGGGGGGGTGAATAACAACTTTTGATTTCTTTCCTACAATTGTTAGTGCGCAAGTGGAATAAACTAAACAAGAACAAAACTAACAACAAGGAACACACCTATTTACGTGGTTCGGAGATAAAAACTTCTACTCCACGGCTGCCCGTAAAGTGGGCGATCCCTAATCCGTCGGTGGATGATTTCCCGGAGCACCCTCCGACTAGATCTCGTAGTTCCTTGTGGGTGAAGAAACCTCTTCACAGCTTTAGGACACTATATGAGCAAAGAAAGCTACTAACTAGCTCTATCCAAGCAGGTTTCGCCAAGAAAGAAAAGTCTGAAACGAGCTCCTTTAAATAGAATTCGAGTCTGATATGGCCGCTACCAGTCGACTGCCCTTGGGGCAGTCGACTAGTCCCACTCAGATTCGACCGTTACAGCTAATGTTCGAATCACCAGCCATTACCAGTCGACTGCCCCAGGGGCAGTCGACTGGTCCTTCTCTAAACCTAGGGTTACCCTTCCCGAATATATTTCTCTCCGCACTCGAACCCTCCCGGCTTAGTTCCCGAGTATAATCACTCATTACTCGGACCCTCACGACCTGGTTGACTCTTCAACAACAGTCTTGATTTGTTGCCTTCACGCCCTCTTCATCTTCGGCTCCCGTCCCTCAGATGCGTACACAAGCCTTCGGCTTGCTTCCATGTCATCCTTCACACATGCCTCGAAGTCCGCGTCCATCGGCTCATCGTCTCTGCTTTAGCAGCCTCAATCTGTCGCCTTCAAGCCCTCTTCGACTTTGGCCCTCGTCCCTCGGATACGCACACAAACTCGCGGCTTGTCTCCATACTACCCTTCACGTACGCCTCGAAGTCCGCTTCCCTCGGCTCATCGTACATGCTTTGTCCATGGTTCCTCGGATGCGCATGCAAGTCCACGGCTTACCTTCATGCCACCCTTCACCTGAAGACATCAACCAAGTCTATGTGTACTTGCAAACCTGCATACTCATATACACATATTAGTCCAACAACAAACCCTAATTTAACCATATTGACATACACATCAAAACCCATGATCCTCCATATCATACTTGGGCCGATTGCCCCAACAGAATTTTCTTCTACACTGTAGATGCTTATTATCATGTCTAGTATTCTCCTCTATCTTGATAGATTTCCTGCACGAGTGCAAAGCCTTGGCAGCTTCAGCATCGCGTTGGACCAGCTCACCCCTTCAAGTGCATTCCAATACTCAGGCTCCTCCAACTCAACCTCGGACACTTCATTGCTTCTGGCTGTTCAAAAGCTCATGCAGGACATGTATGCTTTGCTCTCGCTCCTGCTCTGTCTCATTGTCTTGTTAGATGTTGATATTGGAGTAGGAGGCTTAAGGAGCAGGCACATCACAGTGCAGACATTCAACCTTCAATGTTGGGTGATTGATTTGCCACACCCGAACCACTTTCTCGATCACCAGGCTTAGATGCATCTACTCTCTTGGTCGTGAATGATACTGTTTTGATCAGTTGTTTGATAGCACATTCCATGCCTGAAGAAGTTCAAACTCCTTACTTTATGTTGATGCTTCTATTATTTATTTATTTATTTATTTTGAAATATGCTATGTTTTCTTACACCATCAGTTGCAAGCACTACAAACTCGTCTTTGTCAGTCAACTTCCTGTAGGAAATTTGAGGGGTGGAGATGAGGCCAAAGTCCTTGAGGCAGAAGTCTCCGAAAGCTCTTGTTGTCAGGTTCTTCCTCTAGAGCAAAAACTCTTCCTCTGCAACTCTTGATCCGCTCTGCTTCACCTGCACACCACATCATCACATGCAAGCACATCACCAAACAAATATTCAAAATGCACAAAAATTTATGCTAATATTAAGATGGTATAGTTTATTCTCGTAAGATACAATAAATTGGATCCATGTAGTTTTTTCATTGTGAATATTCCTACCAACAAGATATAAAAATCATTCCCTGAACCAAATCGTTGATGATGCTTGTTTCTATTTTGTTTCTCATTTGTTCTATTCTTAATCCTTTGTCTATTTCATTCTTTGAACTAAACACACCATTAGAAAGTTGCTATGCCATGGGAAATGATATTTCAAAGTTGTTTCTGTAATCAAATACAAGAATGCTTATTCTATGAGAAATTACTAAGGAATAGAATAGTTATTCTTACAAACCAAATGCCCATTGAACTATGAACCTTCTCTATTAATTTAAAATTCATCATGTAGGAGTAAACTATGGTGCCAAATTTTATGAACTCTCACTTGGTATATTTGGTTTCTGATCAACTGTGAGTTGGAGAGGAATAATCTTGTTCCTGTTGTCCCTGGTGCAGATTGCTGCTCCAGATCTCTCAAATTAGCAATAACTAAGTGCTCTCTCTGAAACCAAAGTTAGTATGAATCTCTATCTCTGGATTACAAAAACAGCTATGGATCCATTGCAGCTGCAATCGATCTTGGGATGGACATGTAACTCTTTATCTGATTCTTTGACTGCATTCACAAAAACGGATTTCCATTTGGGAAACCATGTCTCAGCGTCGAGGTTGGAGTTGCCCGTCATCAATGGCTTCAGCTGGGATTGCAGCTTATAGGGCAGTGCATGGCGGACATGCCGGGGGACCTTGTACCCATTTGGGCCATGGCCATTGAGCGAGCCGGAGACAGTATATTTGTCTCCTGCAAAATTCTGTGGAGTTGAAGAAAACACTACTTATATGGTGAATGAACTGAACTAATGAATTGATCACAGGTATGCATCACGACTACAATCAGTTCCGGTTTGTTGGTTTACTGGTTGAATTGGTCGGTCTGATTTTAAAAATACTGATGAATACGAGAGTTTGTTGGGAAACGAATGGCGAGCAAATAGGTTCACTTTTTTTTGTTGTGGTTAAGGAACAAGTTCAAATGTAACTGTTAAACTTTATTTACTTTTTCTCTGGAGAGCATCCATATTCAACTCGTCTTACTTTAAATTCTATAGCAATTAGAAACAATAACGGCAAGCAGACATGATTGAGACATTTAGGAGGTATTTGGTTGGCGGTTATCATTGATCACCTTAATAGATTATAAATAAAAATTTTGTTTGGTTTTGATAATAAAAAAAAAAAATTCAAAAGTATTCTTCAATTTTTTTCTCCCAAAATTTTAGGATGAACACCACCAATATCCATGGAGCTGGTGTACAAGAAGATGACCGTCAACGACCAACAACCTGCTCTAGTGCTCTTCACTGGTTACCTTGTCGTCGGTTGCCAAGGTTGGATGCAGACCTCCGGCTCCTGCCAACAATTGTCAGCATCAGTCCCCTTCAGCTCTTGCACGTTGGACCCTAGAATCCAAGGCCTCTTCTTCTGCAAGACCACAGCCTTCTTCTCCCCCCAAAGCTTCAAATCCTTCATCCTCCACGCCAAGCGACTCAACCTGGACAACTTTTGTGGGGTCGACAACTACAACAGCTTCATGATCTGCTTCGTGAAGCGGTTAGGTTCCCTGCTGAAGCAGCCAGAGTAAGTAAAAAGATGGAACCGCCATCTTAGCGGCCCTCCTGGCCCAAGCCCCATAGGAATCTAGAGAGAGGCAAACCACGGTTATCACTGGTGTGGTGGGTCGAGGGAATTAATGCCAGCATATCAGGATTTTATCTCTGTACGTAACTGGCGACCCTCGAATCTTTGATCTCCAAGTAAATGATCAGGCGTCTTACCATCCGATCCAACCCGTGGGGGCCGTGGTGGACTTTAACTATACTACAAAGTGAGCAACCCTCCGATGCAGACTAAGCCAGGAGATGTGGGAGGAGATGGTGTTCGTCAAGTATGGCACCAGGCTGCACTGAGCCAAGAACAGGAATGTTGCTTTCGTTGGTGTGCAGGGGAAGTACCCTAGATTTGAGGGATTTCTCTCGACCATGAAGGAATTGGACCTGGAGGGCATGTTTCAAAGTCCACGGTCTGATGCGGTGTGCAGGCGAAGTACCCTTGATTTTATTAAAATATATTGACTTAGCCAAGTTCTTGAATGGTTAGTTGTTTGTGGGCAAATGTTTAGAAGAAAAAGAGAGGAGGAGGAGGAGGAGGAGGAGAAGAAGAAGAAGAAGAAGAAGAAGAAATAGGGTTAAATTAGTAAAATATTAAATTAAGTTATTGCATTATTTAAGTAGAACCAAATAATATGATCTTATATTTTTATTATGTGATTATTAAATAATTACATAACTAAGATGATATATGATAATTTGAATTAAATGCACTCCACACCTTTGGAGTTCTCAACAAGACGTGGGTGAATATGGATTTAACTTTGCAAGTATGATTCGATGGTAATATTATATAATATTAGTACAGCCACAATGAAGCAAATATATAAGCAAGTTTATCAATAGCAAATATAACGTGCTTGGTAATCCTCATACCTTTAATCCATGGCTTATCAATTGCCGTGGATCACTTTTGGAAAGTCATTAATTTTTTCATTCTGAAATCCCTTATAAGTCTAAGATTATAATTGTATTACAATGAAGGCTTAAGGATATAAGAAAAGGTCTAATAAAATTTACCAACTTTATTTTGTCGGCTTTGAAAATTTCACTAATTAGTAGTCAATTGCTCAATCATCTAGTAGTCAATTGCTCAATCATCATCGTTCGATTGATTCTCATGATTCGACAATTATTATGTAGTAACGACTCTTTTTTGTTTTCCATGTGGACAAACATTCGACAGATGTCATGAATCGATTGTTTAGTTTATTTAGTTACAAATAAAATTATTTTATTTGCGAACTCCTTGAACTTAACCAACTGATCACATTAGTCAAGTATTCTAACTACAAATCCCCAATTTATCACATTTCAAAGTTTTGGTTTCAATTGATTGCTTGATTCATTGCTCATCCATCAGTTCATCTATTTAGTTGATTGGATTCTAACATTAGCTGACTAGCAAACTTCAAACTTTGAATCCATTTGAGGTATTAAGTTTTGTAGTCTTTAGTTGATTGTTGCCCATCAACTGACATCTATTGACCTTAACTATATCATCTCTGAGATTGATTTGGTCGTCTCCATAGGATGAACTAATAACTAACACATAAGATATTATTATCATTGTTGATGCAGTCTATCCCTGATTGTTGTTTTGGTGTTGACACCGATTTTAGTTTAGGTGGATGATTATTGATTATGATGAAGTCCTGATCGGGGATCAGGCATGGTATGGAAAATCCTAGCTTGGAGGGCTAGGTGTTGGAAAATCCTAACCTGGAGGGTTAGGTGTTGAAAATCCTAGCTTAAAGGCTAGGTGCGTGAAAAGTCCTAATTCGGAAGAGGTGGGTGAAAAGTCCTAGCTTGGAGGGCTAGGTGAAAAGTCCTAACTTGGAGGGTTAGGTGCAAATTCCCATCTTGGAAAATTAGGTGAAAAAGTCTTGGCTTGGAGGGTCAGGTCCTAGCTTGGAGGGCTAGGTTTGGAAAAGTCCTAATCCGGAAGAGTTGGGTGAAAAGTCTTAGCTTGGAGGGCTAGGTAAAAAGTCCTAGCTTTGAGGGCTAGGTGAAAAGTCCTAACTTGGAGGATTAGGTGAAAAATCCTTAGCTTGGAGGGCTAAGGTGGTTGGAGCCCCCTGGATCGGTCTGGTGACCGATCAGGAAGTTGGCACGGTGCTCCTTCGTGGATCGGTCTAGTGACCGATCCAGCGATGACTGATCGGTCTGGTGACCGATCAGGGAGTATGCGTTTCACCCACTGCTTAGCTCCTGATCGATCTGGTGACCGATCAGGGAGTAAACAGTGAGGTTGAGTTCCCTTGCTGATCTGCTCCTGATCGGTCTGGTGACCGATCAGGATCACTGTGCAGATCGTTCTGGAGAACGATCCAGTGTCGCAGGTTCCTCTCTATGATCGATCAGGACGGAGCTTGATCGGTCTGGTGACCGATCAGGAGGTTGCCTGATCGGTCCGGTGATCGATCAGGAGGTTTGGACTGCGAAGCTCAGAAATCGCCCGATAAAGGGGTGGATCGGTCGGGTGATCGATCCACAACCTGGGATCGGTCGGGTGATCGATCCAGGAGAGTCCCAAAGAAATCGCGATTTCTAATCGAGCGTTGGGGACCGATCAGGACAGAGCCTGATCAGTCTGGTCCCAGCCTGATCGGTCCGGTGACCGATCAGGAGGCTCTCTGATCGGTCCGGTGACCGATCACTTTAATTCAAATTGCACTGTCAGGCGCTCTGATCGCGCCTGACCATATCCGATTCTCTGCTGCTTATATCTGATACTTGATTTACTGTGTGATATGCTGCTCTAACACTCTGATTAAGCTGCAGGTGACAGGGGAGGATTCAAACACTCAAGGAGAAGTCAATGGAGGCTTTCCTTGGAGCAGGTTTGTCCGTTTTCCATCTCAGGTTGCAACGGTTGGGCTGCAGACTGGAGCTTGGCTGAGGGGAGCTCAGGAAGTCCAGGGAGGGCTCAGTGGTAGCTGGCGTTGGCAGGGGAGCAGCTGGAGGCTGCAGGAGATGCTGTCACCTGGTGCTGAGTGGAGAAACAAAAGGGCGGAAGAAGGCTTCGTTGAAGCAGAAGTTCTGAGTTCTTGCCGCGCCTTGTGTTCTCCACATCTAGCTTGCGCGTTCTGATGTTTCATCACCTTGAGCAAGCTACTGCAATCGAGAAGCAATCATCCATTACTTGAGCGCTTGAAGGAGAGAACAAGAGGCTTGGAGTCCGACAGCGGGAAGACACGAGGAAGGGTTTCTTGCGTGAGATCGCCGCTGGGTGGAGCTCAGGAAAGCTTGCTGTGTTCTTGTCTTTGCTAAGTGCTTGAGTAAGATCCTTCTTGTTGTTTCTTTGTGCTTAAACTTAAATCTGATTGAAACGCTGTGGAGAGGTTTCTCCACCGAGAAGGAGGTTGCTTTCTATCCGGTGATAACCGGGGCTTGATCTGTCGACGATCAAGGGATCGCTCACCTTAAGGGCACGCTAAGGAGTAGGGGCAAGTTATCCCCGAACCTTGTAAACCCTCCTTGTTAGCGTTCTTGCTAGTGTGTCGACTTTGCTTTCGTTCTCTGTTTTCTGCTTACTCTGTGATTATTTCTTCCGCTGTGCTACTGATAAGTTTGAGTGCAGAAATTCGATTTGTGCCAAAGGTCTAAGTGATTGGCTATATTCACCCCCCCTCTCTAGCCATCCGGGTTCCAACAAGTGGTATCTGTTGGGTTTTTCGGGCCGCGAAAACCGCCTTTTCGCGTCGCGGAAACCCCGAGAACCCAAAGCCATGGATCTCGTGCGAAGAAAAATTCTGAAACAAAAATCACGTATTCATTTCATGCTCAAAACTCGATCTACTCCTAGATCTAAAGAGGGATAAACCATTTTACCTTTGGTGCGTGCCCCGCTTAATCCCGCTCGCTCCTTTTGGATGTCGGATCTCTAGGACGTCAAGTGCCGTCCCTCTAGAAGTATCCACACGAACAAATTGGATGGAGGAAACCCTTTAGGTGTGCTAGCACCTTTCAAGGGTTCGGCCAAGAGGAGAAGAAGAAGAAGAGCACCAACACTTGGAGGAGGAAGAAGAGAAGACACACAATGAGAAAAATGGAATCAAAACTTGGTTTTGTTCTCTCATTGTGGCCGGCCACTTAATGGCCATTAAGTGGCCAGCCATAACCCCCTTTCAATTTGAATTCAAATTCAAATGGGGGGTTACAACCTTTGGAGATGATGTGGAGCATCATCATTGGTCAAATGCCAAGCCAAGTCATCACTTGGTCAAGTCAAGGTGAGGTGGCTTTTTGGTCAAGTCAAACTTGACCATTAATCTTCCTTGATGAGGTGGCATCCACACTTAATGCTCTTGATGATGTGGAGCATCATCAATGGTTGGCTCCATGCCAATTCATCACCATGATGTGGCATTAAGTCAAGTCTAACTTGAGGTGGAATTGGGTCAAGTCAAACTTGCCTTTTATGGACTTTCCATATTTAGTCAAGTCAAACTTGACTCCATTTCTTCTCCCATGTCAAGTCTAACTTGAAGTGGAACCAAGTCAAGTCAAACTTGATTTGGATTTGGGTCAAGTCAAACTTGCCTTTTATGGACTTTCCATATTTAGCCAAGTCAAACTTGACTTCATTTTTTTTTCTCCATCTATTTGTTCTTTGTGTGTGACCCTATAGGTTCTTGTAACGTTGGCAATGCTTCTAACCTCTTAGAAACATAAGCAATGAGCGGTATCTAGCAACACATCATTGCTACCCAAGTTACAAGAATGTTGAGATCCAACATCACCAATGTGACTACTAATTATGACTTTCATAATATGTGACAATGTCTTTCTATCGTCGATATCTAGATTGATCTTCTATGAAGCATAGACCGTGTCATCCTCCAATCAATCTATGTGTCTTGAACTCCAAGTAGACTCACTATAATCAAATAAGCTCAATATCTCATATTGCCTTATTTGGGCATGGTCATGCACTTAGTGATCTCACTCTATCAAGACTATGATATCTCTCCCGTCATATAGGAGGGATAGATCCCATCTACATCGCTCACATCCCTCTGCATAATTTGTTACATACCCAGTAATCGCCTTTATAGTCCACCCAGTTACGGGTGACGTTTGACGAAACCAAAGTACATAACTCCTTATGTAGGGAACTATGGTGACTTCAGGTCTAAGGACTATAATCATACTAATAGTCACATGAGAAAGTATATGACACTCATATAACGATCCATGATACTTTCTCATGGCGGGCCATTCAGTATACATTCTCTAATGTATACCCATGTATCAACTTGATATCTCATATCCATGACTTGTGAGATCAAGTCATCATGTTGACCTACATGCTAGTCTCTATGCATTAACATTGTCCTTGAATGTTAATACTTGACTAGGAATAATTAAGAGTAGTGTTCTCTATATCATCTCACTATCGATTCAACTAATCGATTGATATAGATAAGAACTTTCTACTCAAGGACGTTATTATACTAAGTTATTTGACACCAATACACATAAGTACAATAACCATAAGAAATGCCTTTATATATAAAAATATATATACAAGAATATGATACAATGAGTCCAAAAATAATCATCATATGATTGGCTCTAGGGCTCTCACTAACAATCTCCCACTAGCACTAGTGCCAATCGCTGTAGTATCTAATACCCAATGACCTAGTGTGACCATCATGCTTCATCTGTGCCAAAGCCTTGGTCAAGAGATCTGCGACGTTAGCCTCTGTGGGTACTCTGCAAATCTTCACATCTCCTCGATCGATGATCTCTCGAATGAGATGGAATCGCCGTAGTATGTGTTTGGTCCGCTGGTGTGAGCGAGGTTCCTTAGCCTGCGCAATAGCTCCATTGTTGTCACAATAGAGCTGTACTGGGTCGGCTATGCTAGGAACCACTCCAAGCTCAGTAATGAACTTGCGGATCCAAACTGCCTCCTTTGCTGCCTCAGATGCAGCAATGTACTCAGCTTCTGTTGTAGAATCAGCAACTGTATCCTGCTTTGAACTCTTCCAGCTGACAGCGCCACCATTTAAGCAAAACACGAACCTGACTGCGATCTGTAGTCATCCTGGTCAGTTTGGAAGCTTGCATCACTGTAACCTTTTACAGTTAGCTCCTCTTCGCCTCCAAATATCAAGAAATATTCTTTAGTCCTTCTCAAGTACTTAAGAATATTCTTGACTGCTATCCAGTGACGTTCACCTGGATCTGACTGGTATCTGCTCGTCATGCTCAAAGCATACGAGACATCAGGACGAGTACATAACATGGCGTACATGATAGATCCTATGGCTGAGGCATAAGGGATCTTGCTCATGCGGTCTCTCTCCTCTCTAGAAGAGGGACCTTGAGTCTTCGAAAGACTCACGCCATGTGACATTGGCAGATTTCCCTTCTTGGAATTCTGCATGGCAAACCGTTGCAAAACGGTATCAATGTATGTACTCTGACTTAGGCCAAGCAATCTCTTAGATCTATCTCTATAGATCTTTATGCCTAGAATATAGGCTGCTTCACCTAAGTCTTTCATTGAGAAGGAATTCCCCAACCAAGTCTTCACAGACTGTAGTGAAGGAATGTCATTCCCAATGAGTAGTATGTCATCTACATACAAAACAAGGAAGACAACTGTGCTCCCACTAACCCTTTTGTAGACACAAGGTTCATCTTCATTCTTGATGAAACCAAACTGTTTGATTGCATCATCGAATCGAAGATTCCAGCTTCGAGAAGCTTGCTTTAGTCCATAAATGGACTTATGCAGCTTGCATACTCTACCAGTATCCTTTGGATCTACAAAACCCTCAGGTTGTGTCATGTACACTTCCTCGAGGAGGTTTCCATTCAGAAACGCAGTTTTGACGTCCATCTGCCAGATCTCATAATCGTGGTATGCTGCAATAGCAAGCAAGATCCTAATGGACTTGAACATCGCAACTGGAGAAAAAGTTTCATCATAGTCGATACCATGAATTTACTTGAAACCTTTAGCTACTAGTCTACCCTTATAGGTATGTACAAGTCCATCCATGTTAGTCTTTCTCTTAAAGACCCACTTACACCCAATGGGTTTGACCCCTTCAGGTGGATCAACCAAAGTCCATACTTGGTTGGTGTACATGGAATTCATCTCGGATCTCATGGCCTCTAGCCATTTCTCAGAATCTGGGCTCATCACAGCTTCCTGATAGGAGGTAGGCTTGTTCTCAACGAGCATAACGTCATCATGGTCAGACAAGAGAAATGAGTATCTCTCAGGCTGACGACGTACCCTATCAGACCTGCGAAGAGGTAGGTCTACATGAACAGGTTGTTGTTCCACAACTTCTTGTGCAACAACCTCATCAACCACCACACTTTGTGGTTCCTGTTCAACTTCCATCAAGGCTTCAGTGCTATTGTCCATGTCTTGAACTTCTTCAAGACTGAACGTACTCCCACTAGTCTTTCTAGAAACAAAGTCCCTTTCTAGAAATACTCCAGTCTTAGCAACAAACACTTTGTGCTGACTAGGAATGTAGAAGTAGTATCCCTTCGTTTCCTTGGGATACCCTATGAAATAACACTTATCAGATTTGGGTCCCAGTTTGTCTGAGACTTGACGTCGTACGTAAGCCTCACAACCCCAAACCCTCATGAAAGACATCTTGGGACTCCTCCCTGTCCATATCGTATATGGTATCTTCATGACAGCCTTTGATGGAACACGGTTTAGTGTGAAACGCTGCCGTGTCTAGAGCATATCCCAAAAGGATATAGGAAGATCTGCGTGACTCATCATAGATCGTACCATATCTAATAAGGTACGATTCCTCCTTTCGGATACACCATTCCATGTGGTGTTCCAGGGGGAGTGAGTTGGGATAGAATCCCACACTCAGCTAGGTAGTCACGAAACTCATGGCTCAAGTATTCTCCACCTCGATCTGATCGAAGTATCTTAATACTCTTGCCAAGTTGGTTCTGTACTTCATTCTGAATTCTTTGAACTTTTCAAAGGATTCAGACTTATGTGTCATCAAATACACATAGCCATATCTACTGAAGTCATCAGTAAATGTGATGAAGTACCTGTAACCACCTCTGCAGCGACATTGAAAGGGCACATACATCACTATGATGAGTC
>JAGFNQ010001716.1:0-44817 GCA_024364735.1 Boesenbergia rotunda
CTCTCATTTATCAATAAAAATACAAGTAGATTCATAGGCAAAATTCTAAATTATATTTTTAAAAGAATGTTCCATGTAAGAAAAGAAGAGTCTTGGTGCAATAATGAAAGTTGTTGCCAAGGTCACATGTTCGAGTCGTGAAAACAGCCTCTTACAAAATGCAAAGTAAGATTTCATACAATGGACCCAATGGTCCAGTCCTTCCCTAATACCCTGCACTGACGGGTGCTTCATGCACCGGACTGCCCTTTTATGTTTCAGGAAATAAAAATAGAGGTGGGGATGAATTTCCTAGTAAAATACCATAAGGTGCAAAGGTTAAATATAATGGTGTCAACCAAAAAAAAAAAAATCTAAAGATATAGAGAAACCAAACTTAAACCTGTGAGGCATTAGCAGTGGCAACATTGACCGAGTAACCTGATGGTGCATTCCATTGATACAGCAATTGCCATGTGGTAGTACTCACCAATCGAACAACATTAGCAGTTACCTGTTGCATAGATTATGTTAATGGCAAAATAAAACACAAAATAATTTAAAAGGCTTGTTCATACTCTGTCCATGACCCATGACTACATATAGAATTATCATCTAGAATTAGAATGATAACAAATTTAAAGTAAACAGCATTTAGCATGGAGGTTATCTAAAGATAAATAAAGCCAAAGGAAAGAACCATGGTCAAACTGCACCTGAACAAGCTGATTATGGATGGCATTTTGACAAAACAAGGTTTGTGCTTCTGCACAAAATCCTTCAATCACAGATTCTTCAAATTCATCATTCCTACTCATGGCAAGTACACGAGTCTCGCCGATGAAACTAATGACCAAGTGACGGTCATTTGGATCATTATTAGAAGATTGTAGGAACCATAACCCATTAATTCCTGCGAGTTCTACAGAAGCCTATCCATGATGCAGAAACATAGTCAGAAAATTTTTACTATGACAACCAAAGACAGCACAACAAAAGTCTTACTAGTTCATTGATCCCTATCCCATATCGAACTATCCGGAGGGATCCAATTCCATAAGCACCAGAGCAAGTGACAACTTTACCCTGACCCTGCCTTTCTGGATCAACAACACAGAAATCGACAATGGGGCCTAGATTGTCATATGTTTCAAGAGCTTGAATATATGATCCCTTCAGTTTTATAAGCTGTTATAAATCAGTTTTTTGCCATAAGTCTTAGTACTATAAAAACTCATAAAGCAAAAGGCTACATACAAATCAAACAAGAGTATGGCAACCGAACATAGGTAGAACACAGACTGAACAATTTGGCAACCTTAAGAAAATAATGGTGAGCCTAGAAGCATCAATAAATATTAATGGACATTGCAATTAGTATACCTGCGAATCACCGTAGCTTGAACCAACATATACAACTGCATCATCAAGATAGGATATTGTTGATGGAATAGTTATCACTCCCAAGTCCTCAAATTTCAAGGCTTTTACCCTACAGCATAATGGCAGAGGCTTTTCAGAAAAACAAGTCATTTAGTACCAACTATCTGGGATCAGCTAATGATCTTGTTCTCCTAGGGAAGGGTGTCAAAAAATAGTAATATCTTCCACAGTCAAACCACATTTGCTTACGGAAGAAGAATTCAGAATCTTTAACAAAAATATTAGTTGAAACTTGAATGTTTAAGAGATTGAAAACCTTAGATTGAGTCCATAAGTAATAAAGCAAGTACAGATGGTACACCTTTTGCTTTCATGTGTTATAACAAGAAGATGCAGAAGGCCAACTTTATCACCAAGCAAGTACCGGGACCCATCTTTATCAACCATTCCATAGGCTGTTGTAATCGACTGTGCACAACAAGAGATAAAAATCCATGAAATCAGCAAAAGGAATAGGAATTATGTTGGTTCCGAAGAATTAATACAGGGAAAGTTAATGAAGTAAAGAAATTTACTGGTGTGATAGGTATTTCTTTAAAGATAGTGCCATTATAATAAACAATAGTCTCCTCCCCTATGATTATTACACCACCAAATGGCATGGGAACGGGAATCAGAAGACCAGCCCCATTGTCAAGATTATTCCATGACCATGGACCCACAACAAAGTGATCCATATCCTCGAACACCACATAAGTCTTAACATGTCGAGCATCTTTATTATCCTGCATTACATTTAGGTAAATATACAAGTCTTGAAAGAATTAACAAGGTTACTTGGCTCAAATTTTTTATAAAATATATCTAGTGAACTAAATTTTAAGGTCATTTATCCAAAATCTAGAAACACAAGCAATGTCAGCATACAAAAATATCACAAATAAAAGAATGTCAGTTTTAGTTAGATTATCACTTATGATCATAAACCACATACTATAAGACTCACTGACTACGTATGCTCCCTTGAGAAGTTGAACATTTGCAATTAACTTGAACAAACATTTTCAGATGGTTTTATAACATCAAGGTCCTGTTACCCAGAATGTATGTATTCCAAAATATGAAGAATGAGTACTAGAATATCCACTTCCCTCCAATTTCTTAAAAAAAAAATAAAGATGGATTTCGTTTGACTTATTGAATGCAGATTTAAGATCCGTCGCAACCCAATATGGTAAAGCAATGGACAAGAAGAATTCAGAAATTCCAAAGCTTCAATGGATATGAAAGTTAGTGCTTTTACTCAGCAATGAATTTATTGAAATCCATAATAAATGAAATAATACAGGCTTCAACATTCTTAATTGAGCAAAAGATGAGATGAGATCATATTCATTTAGTCGATACATTACATGAGTATATGCACATTTATAATACTTCCAAACAGTGGATACAATATTGATCTAGAGGTGACAAAAATTGTGAGGTGGGTACCCCCACTCAAAACAAATGTAGATGAATAGATTGTGAAAAGATAAATAAGTTCCTTTCACAGACACTAAATATCCTTACCACTGTCATCCAATTGTTTTAAAAAGCGAACTAAGTGATTAGCTATGGTACTCTGCATAGGAATGATTTGTTGCCCCATCCCCATCCCCATCCTATAACATAGATGGGTGAATGGGACAGCATCAATCAATATGTTTAGGTGTGGGTCAGATTCCCATTTCAACTCAATGTAGGAGAATATATTGCAATAAGGTCAACAAGTCCCTTTCCCAATCAATAGATGTACATCATTGCATTATGATCTTGTTTTAACGAACCACTATATGACAAGGGATCACATCACAAATGGCATATATGGTCTGCATATAACTTTTTAGTATTCAAGATCATATGATCTATTAGACCCTTGAACCAAATTTCAATTATATGGTGTTGGCATATGTGAGTCACATACCATCATATGCGGCTGAATTATAGAGGCGGCAAGGAATTGAACATGTGGTTCATTCAAATAAGTTAGGATAAATTAAATCAAATAAAAGTTCAAATTACTGCTCACATGGATCCCTTCTCAATTATCAAGAGCTTTTATGATGTCTTTTCTCCTAACAGAAGATTAGTTATTTTGATTGTGAAACACCTATATAAGCTTAATTATTGGTGAGGTAACCTATAAATGTTAATTTAACCGCTCACATAACAAGTGTTCAATTACATGCATATTTAGCATTGTTAACTAATATAGATTGTTATATACTGTCTGTTTCACATTGTATGGTTATGCAATGTGTAAAGAATAACTAGGTGATGATCAAGGAAGAAGATGGTGTTAGAGTGGAGATCTCGCTTAGTTAAGAAGTTTGTTGATGGGAATGAAGGCAATGAACTATATAACAAGGAAAATTAGTGAAAATACCTAGATAGTGCTCTCTAGGACTACTTATATTCATAGTTCATCTATATGTATAATAAACCCCTAATGTTTAAAATATTCACATAGAGGTCCATAACAAAAAACATGAGTCATTTAAGTATAATATAATGAATTTAAGTAGTATCAATGGAAGAGCATTATCCTCTTACTTGGTATAGGACTACAATTGTAGGACTCGAGCAGCCATAGAGAAATTTTATGTCCAGAACTTGAAGTTCGTTAAGCCTGTGAAGTAAATCAAATATTAGAGAAAAACTGATTCACTAAAATTTGATGCTAACATCTATCTTGCTAGAGAATGATAACTAAAGCGGACTTTTAGATTACATAATAATAATAAACTTGCAGGTGTACAACATTCTCATAAGTCATAACTAGGGAAAAAACTCTTACAATAGAAATAAAGCAAATTTAAGAAATGGCACTATAGATATCTGACTGAAGTGATTTGCAATCAGGACAAAATCAAACTGAAGGATGCAATTTCTGGGCATACAATGATCAACAAGAAGAATGAACAAGATGTGGAACTAGAGACTGGGGTGGGGCAGAAAGTGGAAAATAGAAAAAGAGTTGGGCATTATATATTCTCTTTTCCTCTTTCTTTCTCTTTTTTCAAGTGGCGTTTCCACCGGCTCCCCTCTCCTCCCCTCCTCTCAATTCCTATTTCTCCCTTGTCTTTGATACACAGGGCAGCCATTGCCTGGAGTGAGAGCAGTCACTGTCACATCCAACAACAGTGGCTCACTGTTTTGTCAATGCACTCATGCATGAACCAAACATCTTATGTAACCTAGAGCAAGTCATAAAGCCGACAATGGAAGTTTGAAATCGCCCAATATGTGTAGACATATCTATATCAAATTGGCATAACTAGAAGCAAGGTTTACAATTTTGACCCATGCCAAAGTTTCGGTCCCAGACCGGAACGATACAGTTTCAGTATCGTATCGTGCCGTGCCGATACGATTTCGATATATATATATATATATAAACTTTAAAAATGAATTGTATTTTATAATTTTAATGTAGTGTAAGTTACAACATAGTTTTTTCAAAATTTTCAATAAAAATATATATTAATAATATAAAATAGAGATTTAAGTATGATAATATTCATGCTTCTAAATCTCAAATCAATTTTGATTCTAAGATAAAAAAAATATCTATAATACTTATATAAATTAATCCTAATTTATATATAATAATTATTATATTAATTATTAATTTATATAATATATATAGTTTATAAATTTTCTAAAGAATATATATTAAATATTTTAGTTTATATATATATATATATATATATATAATTTATTTTAAAAATTTATATATTTTTTAATTTTTTTTAACAATTAAATTTTTTAGAATTATTTATTAAAATTTTAAATTATTTATAAAATTTTAAAATTATTTATAAATTTTTAAAATTCTTTTCAATATTTTTATAAAATCTTAATCTATTTTTAATTTATAAAAATGATTTAAGGTTTGATTTTAAAAGTATTTAAATTATATAATTATATATTATTTTGTACTTTATTTTTTATATTTAAAAATAATAATAAAATAATATATTATAATTATATTAATTAATTAATAGTTTATTTAATTATTATTAATTTATATGTAATATATAATTATATTTTATATAATAATTAATTAGAAATTAGGAATTAAAAATTTTATATATGATTTATGATTTTATAAATCTAACTTTTCCTCCCTAAAACCTAACTTTCTTCCCCGTCCGCCGCTTCTCCCCCTCGCGCTTGCACCGCCATCGCTGTCACCGCCTCCGCCTCCGCCATCGCTGCCACTTCTCAACGCCGCCACCGCCCAGCCTCTGCCTCCGGCCTCTAGGTAAGTTTTCATCTCTTTCTCTTGGATTCCTCCTTCCTCCTTCCTTCTGTTGCGCGCGTGATGCACGCAATGACGCACGCGAAAATGCTACGCCTCCTATGCCAGTGTCGGTCTCGTGTCGGAAAGGTAAGTTTCATGCGTTTCGAGCGAGACGGCACGAGATTTTTTTCCTTGGCTAGAAGAGATCTCCAATCATCTGATAAGCACGAGAGATATCACTTGTATTCACATCTCTTTCATGTGTCCACATCTTGAAGCATGACAAAAAGCATCAGCTACATGCTCATAGAGTCGATTGCTTACCAAAGTAGGATTAATAGTATCAATTCTCTTCCAGGCGTTTACTTCCAACTCAAGAATCTTAGCAATATTGGTTGATAGATTGCTCTAATTGATCTTGACTCATGATCCAAGTTTTACTTGCTGCTTTCCATAAAGTATAATTTGTGACATGGAATTCTCTAAAGCAACAATCATGGAGCCTGAAAGACTTGGAAGGGTTCTGGGCTAAAAGGAGGAAGAAGTAATTAAACTAGTTTAGCACATGTATGAGATGTTAAATATGCAATGCATTAATTTGTAGACTTATAATATGATAACGTACAAATAGGTAATGGAGGCTACCAGGATGGAATTAACCTCTATTATATTCTCCCATCTAAGAGTCAATATTTTATCTATAAAACTTAAATATTTAATATTTAATCAATAAACTCAAAATGTTAGTGCAACAGAGAGTTTTGGAGATAATAATAGAAAGATGATTAGATGAAAGGTTGATAACATAAAGCACAAAACAACTCGCTATGAATTTTTAACCAGTGTCTACGCATCAAAACTGATGAGCTTTTTAGGGAATTCAAATGTAACCATGGCTTAAACAATCAAAATTGCAAACTCGGAGCAGCTCCAGAACCACCACCATCATAATGTGATCATATTAATCTTTGAGACTGAAGGCTAACACGGTGGCTCTGACAACTTAAAAAAGGGCATCCTAATTCTCCTAACTTTCAAGTTCATGATGTAGACTTTACAAAATCAACTATCACCGAGACAGAGGTCAGAAGTTCATATAGAAATTAAATCTGGAGTAGTCAAAGCATTTAGTATGATATCCACTTGAATAGTATGAATAACTTAACGCACTATGAGCTTGGAAGAGTTTTGGGTACCTGATGTCAAAAGCTGTCATTAACTTTCCTTCGTTATCAAATGGTATAACCTGAGAAAAAGATGGCAAACAAACTATCTCATGCTCAAACACAAAACATGAGGGAATCGATATTAATAAGAAGCAATTATCACCTCATATATTGATTATCTAAATTACCTTAAATAGTCCATCATATAGGTGTAGACCGATTAACCTACAGTCAGGATCAATTATACCAATCTACAAGAACACAAAATTAATCACATGGGCAAGCTCTAGAAAGAAATTGCTCTGATTTTTACCAAAGAAAAAAAAAATTACACTCAATCTCCACATAAGGACCAGCCAGAATAAATGAATCGACAGAAAGAACTATTATCCAATAACATTCATGACCCTTTCCAATTCTACGAACATGAATACAGTATTCCATCAGACCAGGAAACTACATATGCTTTATCCTAGAAAAAGGTGCACAAAATAAAATATCTTCTGTTTGACAAACAAAAAATTCCGGCATGACTTTTAGAATATAGATTTCGTAGATACTATCAATTTGGAAGATTTTTTTGAAAAGTAATTTGAAAACCTAAAGGTCACATACATATAAGCATCATGGTATAATCAGTGATTAGTGCACAAAGATCAAAATCAGATGGATATATATGAATAGATTAAATCAAAACTAGTATTATTCAGAAGCAATTAGATAATCGGATTGATATGTTTGCATATAACTCATATATTATATAGTTAAACAATTGAATTGATTAATGTTGAAAATATGAGGAACAAAAGAGACCAAGAAAGTTCTAATTAGCATAGTTCTAAAAACACATGCATAAATATAATTCAAAAGATCAGTAATGCTAAACGGCCACTAGTGTATAGCATTGTGTAGAATTTGATAGAGGTATAAGATCCCATAATAGTTGGAACGAATAGAGTTTATAATTGTTAGTATACTTGGTATAATGAGGCAAAATAAAAATGTGTCCTAAAACCCAATTAAGAATAACAACTGTTTGAACAACTACAGCAAGCAATATGTCCCCACTATTTGGATTGTCAACACAATCTTTTCCTCCATTGAGCTCCATCTAAGGATATATAAATACTGAACTAGCAATTTTAATTTCTCAAAAACAACAATGTCAATCTGCAGTTTCATTTTGTGACCATATTTCAAGAGCCTGTGTATGATCTAGTAACACAGACAAAGGCTACCAGAATGAACCTTCAGAATGGTCAGTTCAGTTGTTCACATATTGTCAAATTACCTAGCATATTTCTCAAACACAAATGAATTTCTTATATAAGCAATTTGTACCTGCCCATTATCTGTTGGACGACCAATTTGATCAGAAACATCTCCCATATGTCTGCACATCAGGGAAATTTATGCACTTCAGTAAATAGCATCAGCACTCAAACTTGTTAGTCACTATTCATGAAAAAGATAATCATGAACATGCATATTCTCCAAGATATTACATTAGTGGAAGTGATGCATCTTTACAATACAATGCAACAAACATGATTGGTAAAAACATCACGAGAGTAAACACTGAAATTAAGACTAAATACTTGTGAAATGTTCGTAAGGCAATGAACAATAATAAACTGAGTTACCTGAAGCAAGCAGCAGTCATAAGATTTAAAAATGAACAACAATTTATAATTTATTCCTATATGAAATTTAAAAATGTTAAGATTATGAATGATACTATGTGAGAGATAATTCAATAATTAGTTCAGCGGTAGTCAAGGAGTTTGCTCTCAGCAAGATCACTAACTTCCAGGTCTTGTAGCTATACTTAAGCTAATGATAAAAAAAACTTTACAAAATAACACAGCCCATGTGAAACAGTTCCTTCCATTGAGTGGCAAGCACAAGGGTGACAAGCAATGGCAACAACCAATGACAGGGTAACCCGGTGGCACCAACCAACCATCCTGATGGGCAACACAAGGTTGTTGATTCTGCAGGTGAGTAGAAGACAAGTAGGAAGATTTTTGTTCATGTGGGGGAGTTGTGAATAATGAGGGAAAAACTTTTACTCATTAGAGAAAAGTTGTCTTCCCCTGTCTATCAACATTTCCATTGACCAAGAATATATTCTCCATTGACTGTGATTTTCCATGAAGCCAAACATTGGAAATCCCAAAAAATATTTTCTGGGAAAAATCCACAAAATAAATAAACCCTGAGTGATATCTTGCATGATGCATAATCTAAAAATTGGCCCTTAATCTTTAGCTTTTCATTCTCCTTATTCGTTCAAATCTATGAATCCTAAAAGAACAAAAAGGCAAATCAAGTATTATGTCTTCTATAATGTAATACTGAGTCGTTATTCCACATTTTTCAACTTTTAAGGAAAAACATGGCATTTTTTCATTACCTAGTAATAAGCTCAGATGAATTTGCATCCCATTGAAGAACACAGAACTTGTACCTCTCTGTAAGAATGAAAAGAAAATCCAGGGGTTCACCCTGTACAAATGCAGAGAGAGAGTTAGTACCGGGTTAATTTTTCAAAAGGAAAAAAAAAATGCCAACTATAAACAGACTCACATGAGGACGAAAGAGTTCAAGTGCTGAAATTCTTCCATATATAGGTTCATCCAACATAGGCTGCAAGCGCTGCATTAACAAAATGATCATTTTTGAATCATGAATCTTGCAATAAAATAAATCAGGCAATTTTGCTTTGATTTTTTGTCTTCAAAAATGAAGCATACATATAACTAAATCAAGGAAGCCATCGATCAAAGTTATTCAAGAGAAGAAGAAAAGGTCTAAGGTATACAATTAAATTAGGACAGAAAATTTAAACATAAAGTTGAATTCCTAAAAAATTTTAAAACAAATCTGATACTCAACTTGCATGCCATCTAACTGAAACAATATTACTACCGTCCATGTCATAAAAAACAAAAATTAAGTTAAATGTTCCACGGCGATTTACAGTGTACGAATTTGCAATTGCTTCCTCCAAAATTAATCCATTCAGTGAAAAAAAAGAGTTCATATTCAAATAAAATTTCCTAAATATTTTCCCATTTAAGAAATCTCTTATCATGAACAACACGGATAGTAATGTTTTGGGTGTAAATTGACTGGATTAGAAATTTCTTCCACAGAATATATAAAAGCATTCATTTAGCTGCAAGAAAATTACCTGGCGGTCAGCAGAAAGCGAATGAATCTCAATGCGCGTGCATTTGCTGAGAAATATATACGTATGTATTAAAAAAAGAAAGGAAAATATTCATACAAAAGTGTATATAACTATTAAAAAAAATCAAGAAAAACAGTGGAAAAGCTGGACAAGGAAGACAACTAATCCAACCCAATTCCCGGTTCATGTACTCCATACCCCTAACCCTACTACGCGGTGCTTTTCAGTGGTGCTTAGACGTGGAGTGAAGGTGAACTGGCATGCCCCTTCGAACGTAGCTAAGGAGGGCTAAAGTTACGTGGTGTTGGAAGGCGACTGCGACAACACGAATCAAAGCAACCGTCGATTAAAGCGCTCAAGTGCGTGTCGAGGGCCTGGGAAGATTAGATTCTTGGACGGATTCAAAGACGGCGGTAGGGCAAAAGTCAGTGCCGGTCAATAAAAACGATCAGATCAATAATAAAGTAAACATATATATATTACCTAATGATAAGATTCAGATGTTGTGAACTGGTGAAGTAGCCAACGCACGAGTGATTGACGCTGGTCGGCTTGTGGACCGTGGCCACGTAGTTCCCAAAGAATGTGGACTTGTGGTGCGTCTTCCCGCTGCTTTCTTCTCCGCCGCTTTTGTTTCGTTTCCTCTTCTTCTGCGATCGCTTTTGTGTCTTCGTCGTCATCTCCGCCACCTTTCTCCGCCTTTCTCCGAACGCGATCGCTTTGTGTCTTCGGCATCTCAGATCCGTACTTATTCGGACCTCGTCGGAGTCGGATGCATGTTGGGCCTATGCCAAGCCCAGAATGGCCTAACCCAAGAAAATTAAAAAAAAAAAGTTATTGTAAAAAAATCATGATTCTGGCCTCAGGCCGTGCGCAAAAGCGTTTAATTTTTTTAATCAAAATTTCTTAAATATAAATTATCATCCTCTTGAAATATTTTTATAAGACATTATAATCCATGATAAAAATCTCAAGAAAAAATTTATTAACCTAAATCTCTTCTAATTCAACTATTAAATTTTAAAATTTTAAATCTTAAATATATATAATAAATCTTTAAAATTAAATAATAATATTCAAACTAAAAAATTTTAAAATTTTAATTCTAAGGTTCAGACTTCTAAATTAGGGATAGATAATTTTTCCCACGAATTCAAAATCCCGTGAAGAAAACCCGAAACGAGAACGAGTTCGGAAATTTTTTTCGAATTCGAGTTTGGATTTGGATTCGAGGATTTTTCGAATTCGAATTGGGACGGATAGAGGGATATTATCCCTATCCCCAAACTCGCCCCCATCTCGTCCCCATCCTCGTCCCCATCTCCCATCATATCGTATTAGGGCGAGTTTGGGGATAGGGATAATATCCCTCTATCCGTCCCAATTCGAATTCGAAAAATCCTCGAATCCAAATCCAAACTCGAATTCGAAAAAAATTTCCGAACTCGTTCTCGTTTCGGGTTTTCTTCACGGGATTTTGAATTCGCGGGAAAAATTATCTATCCCTAATTTAGAAGTCTGAACCTTAGAATTAAAATTTTAAAATTTTTTAGTTTGAATATTATTATTTAATTTTAAAGATTTATTATATATATTTAAGATTTAAAATTTTAAAATTTAATAGTTGAATTAGAAGAGATTTAAGTTAATAAATTTTTTCTTGAGATTTTTATCATGGATTATAATGTCTTATAAAAATATTTCATGATAATTTATATTTAAGAAATTTTGATTAAAAAAATTTAACGCTTTTGCGCACGGCCTTAGGCCAGAATCTTGATTTTTTTACAATAACTTTTTTTTTTAATTTTCTTGGGTTAGGCCATTCTGGGCTTGGCATAGGCCCAACATGCATCCGACTCCGACGAGGTCCGAATAAGTACGGATCTGAGATGCCGAAGACACAAAGCGATCGCGTTCGGAGAAAGGCGGAGAAAGGTGGCGGAGATGACGACGAAGACACAAAAGCGATCGCAGAAGAAGAGGAAACGAAACAAAAGCGGAGGAGAAGAAAGCAGCGGGAAGACGCACCACAAGTCCACATTCTTTGGGAACTACGTGGCCACGGTCCACAAGCCGACCAGCGTCAATCACTCGTGCGTTGGCTACTTCACCAGTTCACAACATCTGAATCTTATCATTAGGTAATATATATATGTTTACTTTATTATTGATCTGATCGTTTTTATTGACCGGCACTGACTTTTGCCCTACCGCCGTCTTTGAATCCGTCCAAGAATCTAATCTTCCCAGGCCCTCGACACGCACTTGAGCGCTTTAATCGACGGTTGCTTTGATTCGTGTAGTCGCAGTCGCCTTCCAACACCACGTAACTTTAGCCCTCCTTAGCTACGTTCGAAGGGGCATGCCAGTTCACCTTCACTCCACGTCTAAGCACCACTGAAAAGCACCGCGTAGTAGGGTTAGGGGTATGGAGTACATGAACCGGGAATTGGGTTGGATTAGTTGTCTTCCTTGTCCAGCTTTTCCACTGTTTTTCTTGATTTTTTTTAATAGTTATATACACTTTTGTATGAATATTTTCCTTTCTTTTTTTAATACATACGTATATATTTCTCAGCAAATGCACGCGCATTGAGATTCATTCGCTTTCTGCTGACTGCCAGGTAATTTTCTTGCAGCCAAATGAATGCTTTTATATATTCTGTGGAAGAAATTTCTAATCCAGTCAATTTACACCCAAAACATTATGTTTTAAAATTTTAAAATTTTTTAAAATTTTTTAGGAATTCAACTTTATGTTTAAATTTTCTGTCCTAATTTAATTGTATACCTTAGACCTTTTCTTCATCTCTTGAATAACTTTGATCGATGGCTTCCTTGATTTAGTTATATGTATGCTTCATTTTTGAAGACAAAAAATCAAAGCAAAATTGCCTGATTTATTTTATTGCAAGATTCATGATTCAAAAATGATCATTTTATTAATGCAGCGCTTGCAGCCTATGTTGGATGAACCTATATATGGAAGAATTTCAGCACTTGAACTCTTTCGTCCTCATGTGAGTCTGTTTATAGTTGGCATTTTTTTTTTCCTTTTGAAAAATTAACCCGGTACTAACTCTCTCTCTGCATTTGTACAGGGTGAACCCCTGAATTTTCTTTTCATTCTTACAGAGAGGTACAAGTTCTGTGTTCTTCAATGGGATGCAAATTCATCTGAGCTTATTACTAGGTAATGAAAAAATGCCATGTTTTTCCTTAAAAGTTGAAAAATGTGGAATAACGACTCAGTATTACATTATAGAAGACATAATACTTGATTTGCCTTTTTGTTCTTTTAGGATTCATAGATTTGAACGAATAAGGAAAATGAAAAGCTAAAGATTAAGGGCCAATTTTTAGATTATGCATCATGCAAGATATCACTCAGGGTTTATTTATTTTGTGGATTTTTCCCAAAAAATATTTTTTGGGATTTCCAATGTTTGGCTTCATGGAAAATCACAGTCAATGGAGAATATATTCTTGGTCAATGGAAATGTTGATAGACAGGGGAAGACAACTTTTCTCTAATGAGTAAAAGTTTTTCCCTCATTATTCACAACTCCCCCACATGAACAAAAATCTTCCTACTTGTCTTCTACTCACCTGCAGAATCAACAACCTTTTGTTGCCCATCAGGATGGTTGGTTGGTGCCACCGGGTTACCCTGTCATTGGTTGTTGCCATTGCTTGTCACCCTTGTGCTTGCCACTCAATGGAAGGAACTGTTTCACATGGGCTGTGTTATTTTGTAAAGTTTTTTTTATCATTAGCTTAAGTACAGCTACAAGACCTGGAAGTTAGTGATCTTGCTGAGAGCAAACTCCTTGACTACCGCTGAACTAATTATTGAATTATCTCTCACATAGTATCATTCATAATCTTAACATTTTTAAATTTCATATAGGAATAAATTATAAATTGTTGTTCATTTTTAAATCTTATGACTGCTGCTTGCTTCAGGTAACTCAGTTTATTATTGTTCATTGCCTTTCGAACATTTCACAAGTATTTAGTCTTAATTTCAGTGTTTACTCTCGTGATGTTTTTACCAATCATGTTTGTTGCATTGTATTGTAAAGATGCATCACTTCCACTAATGTAATATCTTGGAGAATATGCACGTTCATGATTATCTTTTTCATGAATAGTGACTAACATATAATCAAAAGAATTAGACTAAAATATAGAAGTTAGTTTCATGTCAATCCAAGGTCGTCTAGTCCATCAACCGATTCGTTTGATCTATCAGTCTATTTTATAGTATCATATCAATCCGAGTTTGATTGATGAACCAAACGAACCGGCAGATCGACCAAACGAACTCAGATTGATATGAAACTACCTCCTATATACATCTAATTCTCTTGATTAGGTTCATGCCCTCAAACATCAATTTGATTCAATATATTGAGAGTAGTAATATTTTGAATACGAATTTGATTTTTAGGACAATCAAATTCGTGTTCCAAAAATCACTACTCTCAATATATTGAGTTAAATTGATATTTGAAGATATAGATATAATCAAAAAAATTAGACTAAAATATAAAAGTTAGTTTCATATCAATTCAGAGTTGTTTGGTCCATCAACCAGTTCGTTTGGTCCATGAGTCAGTTTTGGGATTGACTCAATATATTAAGAGTAGTGATTCTTTTGAACACGAATTAGAGTATTCAAACTATCAAATTTGTGCTCAAAAAATCACTACTCTTAATATATTGAATCAAATTGATGTTTGAGGGCATGGATATAATCAGGCGAATTAAACTAAAATATAATAGTTAGTTTCATGTCAATCCGAGATCGTTTGATCCATCAGCCGATTTTAGGCAAAACCGGCTGAGGACCAAACGATCTCGAATTGACATGAAACTAACTTCTATATTTTAGTCTAATTCTCCTGATTATATCTATGCCCTCAAACATCAATTTGACTCAATACATTGAGAGCAATGATTTATTGAACACGAATTAAATTTTTCGAACAATTAAATTCGTGTTCAAACAATCATTACTCTCAATATATTGAATCAAATTGATGTTTAAAAACATGGATATAATCAGGAAAATTAGACTAAAATATAAAAGTTAGTTTATGTCAATTCTAGATTGTTTAGTCTATCAACCGGTTTATTTAGTCTATTAGCCAATTTTGGACAAAATCAGTTGATGGACCAAACGACCTCGAATTGACATGAAATTAACTTCTATATTTTAGTCTAATTCTCCTAATTATATTCCTGCCCTCGAATGGGAGTAATGATTTTTTAAACACGAATTAGATTTTTCGAACAATCAAATTCGTATTCCAAAAATCACTACTCTCAATATATTGTGTCAAATTGATGTTTGAGAGCATGGAGATAATAAAGAGAATTAGACTAAAATATAGAAATTAATTTTATGTCAATCCAAGTTAGTTTAGTACATCAACCGGTTCGTTTTCTCCATCAGTTGGTTTTGCCCAAAATCGACTAATGGACCAAACGACCTCGGATTGACATGAAACTAACTCCTATGTATTCGTTTAATTCTCTTGTGTATTCGTTTAATTCACTTGATTATATCCACGCCCTTAAACATCAATTTGACCCAATATATTGAGAGTAGTGATTTTTTGAACACGAATTAAATTTTTTAAACAATCGAATTCGTGTTTAAAAAACTTACTGCTCTTGATATATTGGGTCAAATTGATATTTGAGAGCGTTGATACAATCAAAAGAACTAACCACACATAGAAACTAATTTCATATCAATCCGAAGTCGTTTGATCCATCAGTCGATTTTGCCTTCCTATGCCTAGGCAAAACCAACTAATAGACTAAACGATTTCGGATTGATATGAAATTAATTCATATGTATAATTAATTTTCCTGATTATATCCATGCCCTCAAACATCAATTTGACCCAACATATTAAGAGTAGTGATTTTTTTGAACATAAATTGAATTTTTCGAACAATCGAATTCGTATTTAAAAAATCACTGCTTTTAATATATTGGGTCAAATTGATGTTTGAAGGCGTAAATATAATCAGGAGAACTAACCATATATCATTCCGAATTTGTTTGATCTATTAATCAATTTTATCTAAAATAAATTTAATTAAAAAAATTGAAAAAGTTAGACTGATTTCAAAATCAGTACTGTTTGTTTTTTTGTTCGCGGCGTAAGAGAGCAAAAGAAAAATGATTCGATTGGTGAAAAATCATCAATCGACTGATTTGACTGATGATTTTACCCAGTCGACTGATGGGGCCAAAATTAAAAATAGATACATAATTTGATAATTTCAAAACTATCCCATGTGATTTGGATATTTCACAAACTTAACTATGCGGTTCAGTAAATTACTATTTAATTATGCTAGGGGCACACAGCCCTTTAAATTATGGACATAAAAGCGAGCAAGTATAAATACTATGAATTTGATTTTCTATTTTGCAAATTATTTACCTGAGTCCCGGCAATTATGGTGTCAGAAAAAGGATGAACAGCACAAACTAGTACGTGCTGTGATACAGGAATATGTTTGTTTTCTCCCTGTAAATTGTTCTTTGATTCTCCACTGGCAATTAAAAAGAAAGGTACGATCAGAAATTGGATGGAAAATCAGTGTTAAATGCCTTTTCGGTAAAAACGTTATAGTAATAATTTGACGGAATTTCAAAGTTTATCTTTATTTTATTAATAGAGCTCCCAAAAATAAATAAGTGAACTCACTCAAAGTCGACATGGCATGCCGAATCTTTCCCTGGAACGAAGTCCAACAAATATAATCCTTTGAAAGATTTTAAAGCGGACCCAACAGCGTAAGTCTGCAGACAAGATAATTAGCGGACGAGTTTAGTGTTCTAATCGTGGTTGTATCCAACAAAAACTATAAGAATGTCGTGTGATAACCAATTAATTGATTCATGGATTGCAAAAGCCAGACAACTATTCTCCATGATGTTAAGCAACAAGTAATGCACAAATGATGTTTTTAGTCAACTCCTGCCAATGATTAGCATGGGATTGGAGCAACACATCTCATGGGATGGATTTTAGATTCAACAGGTCATGCTAACTAAAATTATCGGTTGCACCATGTAGCTTACTTAAAAGCATTTCTGAAGACATAGTGAGGACAGTAATCTTGTAATTAAAGGAAAACATACCGAGGATGTTGGAAACCATGCGGGTCTTCTAATGATTGAGGATGATATATTTGCTCCATCTCTACTCGCACAAAAAAAAATAAAAAAAATCAGAAAATCGTACAATGGGGAATAATGCAATAAAGACAAGTGCATTGTGTAGGCGCTAGTTTATGAACTTAGAGTTAGTGGGTGGATAGTGCACGTGCGTCACAACATCATCCCTGAGATCCAGAACTCCAGACCTGTAGGAAACCATATAGGTCTATTAGAAACTAGAAAGTTGAGCCTTGCGTGCGTCTAATAGCATGATACACAATCTGAAACCAACTGAGGAATTTGATCAAATAAGTCGTTCGACAAAAAAAAATGAAGGCCTTTTTTTCTGTATAGCACAGAAAATAAGGGAAGACGTTGCAAATTCCAAGAGTTGATGAAAGAAAGTTGTTATTTAAGCCAATGTGAATTACCGGCCATCAACCATATGGAAAGCTAACTGATCGGAACAAGATGGATTGATGTTGATGCTGTGGATTTCTTTCCCAACAATGCGTTTTTGTGCCTGAAAGTTAATAAAATTACATTTCACTTACAATATATATTTGAAACAGGATGCACAAATTAAATTGAAGGATTCTACACGGCAAGTAATAGGCACAATATTTAGACAGCATCGTTCATTGAGATCAAGAATAAAGCATAGGTGATTTAAGGATACAAATATCCAACTAACTTGATTCTTGGAAACCATGATGAAGATTACATCACTAATTTTCTCTAAGTATCGTAAATAAAGAATGAATGAAGGCGTTTAACCTTTCTTTCTGCTATAAGAACAATGGTAATCTTGAAAAGATTCTTCAGAATAATTTGAAGATTTAATGGGTAGATCTCCTGTTATACGTACCGAAAATAAAAAGAAAATTGCCTCATGACTACCTTTGTGTATAGGAAGTCTAAGTTCAGAGAATAGGTTTACTACAAAAAAAATTACGTCAAAAAAGACATGCCAAAAATTATGAGAACTAGATATGTCAAAGCCTTTCATTATGGGTGTAGTAAAAATTATCATTACAGGGACTATAATTGACTTGGGAGTAACATTTCCATGAAGCGTCAACTCTTCTATATCTGATTAACACTTGTACAGGATCCATTAAATTATTAGATATTCATGTCAGATTTGAATTGAATTAACGGTTAATATATGGTAGCATATACCATATCTGCTAAACAAGTAGAGAGTTGTGCAGCCATGTCTTTCACATATGACAAGTTTACACATTATTTCAATGGGCATTGATAACATTAACATCCAAAATTGTTGGAACACTGAGTATTAAATAGAACAGAGGTAAACATAAATCATTTTGTTATTATACCTTCAAATATGAAATTTTTTCCAGCTCAGCAGGTACATTTATGGATCTTAAAGGGCGGATGAATCTCTGCAAAAATATTCAAGGAGGAAATTTAAGATGATATAGTGAAACTGGAAAACAAAGAGTCACTCTAAAAATATAAATGAATCCAACTTGAAAAAACACAAAATACTTTGACATTTGTTCTTTGGATGATAAATTTTAGATCACAGAACCTTTTTTTCAAGACATCTATTAATGGACAACAATTCATAGTATTTTAGGTTATGTATGCGCTTTTTCTGAACAACAAAAATTCAAATATTTTGATAATTTCACTTAACAAAGAAGTGGTTGGGGCTGAGAAAAATTGACAACATCAGCCATTGGTGGCTATCAATTATTAGGGAATATGGTGTCATATTTGACATAACAAGAATTCATATAAAACCGTTCGAAGTATCTCAGAGCAGTTTGATATTTTGGTTGAACAAAAAAAGAACTTTTTGAAAGAAAAAAATATGAATATATAAACAGGAATATCAGTTAGAGATGTGACAGCGGAAACATATTTTTCAGTAGATAAGTTGAATCATTGAAGACATTTCTACATATTTGCTTCTCACCTGATCATTGTTACTTTGACAAGCATGTGATGGTTGTCCTCCACGAAGATCCCAAGAGTGAATCAATCCAAGGCTCCCCGCCCCAAATACAAACTATATAGAAGGATTTACTAATCACTAAATAGCAAAACATAACCACAATAAACCAATTTATGATTATTACCACCCTGTTAATCTTGACTACTGAGATGAACTCTTGAGCAATATCACAGGCATTTTTATGAAAAATATTTTTCACAAAACAAGACCAATTTCCATAGTTAACTTAGACTATGATACAATGTGAGTAAGGTTACATTCCCTGCCTCATCTATGCAATCCAAGCCATCTATTAGCACATTTCATTCTACTGGTGATAGAGAACGAACGAGGACATACTTAATAATGATAACTCTCGTCAATAGACACTTAGACTTTGCTCCCAAAAGGGATTAGCCAACAGATGTTGCATGTGGAGTTAATTAATCATGCCTCACAAGTATAGATTCAGATTATAGCCAGCATAAAGCATACCCACGACAAACTTTAGTAAAAAAACCATATAAGGAGATACATATCAATTCGTGTTAACTCATACTGAGTGTAATATGAGAAACTAAGATGGTAACATTCCAAACTGATATCAAAGTTTTATTATGCTAACAAAATAAGTTAAAATTCGACAAAAATTTTTTTATGATTTGGTTGTCTCAAAATGTCTATTTACCATGTTAGTGTTAGCAAATAAAAAACAGAAAAGAAAGAAATTGTAATCTTCTAACGCATAATAATCAACTACAAGCAAATCAAAATTTTAAAGTAAATTTTATAAGATTTAGAAACTTATTCCACAAGAATGCTTCATCAAATACTTCTAGAAAAGTCAACAAGTAATAAATGGTGAACATAAAATAGCTCAATGTCTAATTCAACATCTTTCCAAATATTCACATAATTGTTGAGAACTTAAGGCTAAATTTATGACACCAACCCGATCTTGTGGATATAGTGCAATACTATAAATTGCTCCTTGTGGTGGATCTGTTGTAAGAATGAGGCACGGAGGTTTTCTCAAACGTGTATCGAAAACATAAACATTGCCATCCAGACAAGAAGCAAGCAACCTACAAAAAGAAATTTTAGAAAGAAAAAAGATCACACTATTAACCAACACAAGAGAAGTTATTTAATAATGTTCTTTCTATTTGAAATACAAAGAATTATTGTAGTGCAGAATCATTATGTTATCACAAAAGAAGTTATGTGGTATCACATGTATCCCCTTGAATTATGGGCATTCATGTGCCTTTCTAACTCCTAAACCTTTTTTGTCCCTCTTTAACCTCATCTGGTCATTTAGTTGTGAACAAGATAATTATGAGCAAAAAAAATTAAATTAAATTAAAACAAAAACAACTTTGGTGGGATTCAAACAGAGAGAGTATGGCCCAAGCCCAACAAAAAGTTTGTTGCAACAAAGTAGGGAGCATATGATCTATACCAACAAGATTTGGGCAATAGGGCTCCTACTGTGATAGGATGTAAGAGCAAAGCAAAGCCTCAATCCATCCTAAAGTGACACATTCCTCTTTCCAACAAAAAAAAAATTGAACTAAAAGAGCCTAACTTGGTTCACAGCTTAGATATGTATATGAATATAATGTTCTCTCTTATAATGAATGACTGATATATTCCTTTTAACTTCTGGAAATGGAAACAATGTGAATACAATGCACAAGCAAATAATGAAACAAGTATTTTTTTCAGTTGACCTTTTATTGAACACAAATATTCCAAACAAGTAAACTTCAGTATTTGCTCTTTTATAAGTTCACTAACCTTGAATCAGTTGAACCAAACAATACATCAGATAATCCACTGGGGCACTCCTTGCTATGACTCTTGCAGGAAAATGTCTAGTTTTTTGTATCAAAGGAAAATAAAAAAGAAGTATTAGAATGTACAAGGCACAAACAAGAATTTGGAATATAAATAAGGATGACAATACTTTCAAATATCTCGCTGTTCTTGAGATAAAAGTCATGAAATTTTAACAAATTAAGCAAATACAAGGAATTTGTATTAAGAAAATTCTCTTATGAGGATCATTTTAAACTGATTGAAAGACTAGATTTGAAATGTATGATACTGTTGAACATACACATAAGGTAAAATATAAGCTAAAAAATTCAGTAAACTTACATTTGCTGGACGGTATGAATCAGAAGTGACATCAAAAAGCAAAACATTATTGTGTTCTAAGGAAACACAAGCCACCTAGGACAATGCAACCATAAATAATGTTATTCATTTAAGGAACAGGAAGTTAGTCTTATTTGGAAAAAATAACAAGCAAACCTGATCTTGATTAGTTGGATTCCACCGGACAGAATTTAATTCATATTTCCTGAAAATATGGAATCTATCTCTTTTATCATTCGCCAATGGACCTTAGCAAATGACAAGGTAGATTGTGTTCAGCTTAATCTACAAATAATAATTGAGAGAAGCAATACAAAAAATAGTAGTTCTCGATCAACATCTAGCTGAACCATGATTGATTACTTTAAGGGAATAGAAAATTTTAACTTAAAAGAGCTAAGTAGAAGATTAATAATATATATTCATGTTTTAAGAATTTATTTACATGAAACACATATCACAATTTATTGAACAAATTAATAGGTAGCTCTGTTTTCTTTTTATGCTTCGTCAAAGAAAACCATAAGTTTTTTATTCCTTCTAGGTTGTAGTCGCAAATGAGAATAAGTAAATATGTGCACAAGTACCAAAATAATCATAAAACACACTACACACCATAAGGAAATAAGCATAGCCTTTGTACGAAATCATTTCAGGGCATATTATGTTTCTAATACAACAAAAGCTTACTTGGAATTGGGCCATATATTGTACAATATAGCGTTTCAAAATTACGCACTATCAAGCATCCTGCTTTTGTTATCGCGGCTAGATAACTTCCCTACAAAAAAAATGAAAGCCAAATGCAATGGTAATGTTGTCATTATAGAATAAAAATGAAGACTCGTATAACATGAACCTGGGTTTCGAACCACATTAAATACTCGTGTAGTATTTCTTTATTTTACTTTTAAATTAGTCTTAAAATATTTTGTTTCTGCTGCATAAGTGTTATAAAATACTTCAAAAAATTAAAAGGCACTATCCCCCTAGCGTGCTATTACTATGCTACATAAAATTTAGGATGGGATGTTGTTTTGATATTTTTTCACCTGGCTATTGAATTCAAGCCCTGATATCCCCGACCTGTAAAAGAGTAGATATCAGGACAACATTTTGCAAAATTCCAGTAGATGAAACCAAAGACTGGCCTGAGTTTAATGAAATGGAAGAAAGAGAGAAATAGACCTCAATGGCTCCTGATTATCTGCGCTCTGAGAAAATGCAATACCGTTAGTAATATACATGAACCGACCCAAAGCTTGTTCCATGTAGAAATGGAGCAAGGTGTACTTACATAAGTAGGACACCTAGAATCGCGCTGAGTGTGTAGGTAATCATGTTTGAAAATCTTAACCTGAGTAAGACACGCAAAAGAGTAGATACTGGAAAATTATATCCGATGCAAAATTTAGATGTGACGTAAAATAAGAGGCAAAAAAAAAAAAAAACTAAGCCCAAATTAAGCTCATCCATTCAAGTTTTTTAGGAATAATGCGATTACCTCTGCCAATGAATTATGGAAAATTGCAGAAGCTGTGCGCCTATAGCTCGGAGGCATCCCTCCTTCGATTTCTGGAATAGTTCGCGTCCATGTTGAACTCCAAGAATCAAAGGAATCCCGTCAAAACAAGAGCCGAAAAGCTCAAAATAAAAAGATCGACGGAAAAAAGATGTACCTGGATCGAGGCTCGACGGCGTGCTTTTTTTCCATGGAAGAAGGAGGCGACGCGATCAGTCGAAGAGGAGGAATGGGTAGCTGCTAGGGTTAAACGCTTCTTTTTTTTTTAATACTTGTTTTGATACATATATGAAAGTCATCGTTGACTAGAGCAATCAAATTGAATTGGACTCGTCCGATTGATCCTCCCGTCAACCAATTTAAATAGGTTGAGTTAGAATTTAAACAACTTAAATTCACCATGGGCCAACCACCTAAGCCCGCGATCTGCACGGATTAGCCCGCGATCCGCACGGATTAGCCCACGATCCGCACGGATTAGCCCGCAACGGACTTAGTTAGCCCGCGAATTGAGAATCACATGTTAATCAAGTTTTATAATAATTTATTATCTTTCTTTGTTATAATTTTAAAATAAAAAATAATATTTTTTATCACATAAGTACTCGTTTGTATTATTTATATTTAAAAAATATATTTCTTGATATATTAGATTGATAAAATCTAAATATATAAAGTTTTTTATTTTTTTTAATTTTTAAAAAATATTTTGATGAGCTCGCGGATTGTGCCCGCCTAACTCGCGACCCGTCTTGGATTGGATTGGATTGGGGATTTACCAATCTGCCTAGATGATGGATCGGCCCGCCCTGCTCTGTCAAATGGCCGGTCCGCTATAGATCAACCCGTCCTATTACAAATTGATCTGTTTGACAGCTCTATTGTTCACCGAGTCCATTATGCATGGCCTCCTTATACTTATGTGAAATATATATATGCCACGTGGATCCCTTACTTATCCCTCCACATCATCCCATAATTCAAAGATGAACTTGTACGGATTCGATCCAGATTTGAGTTGAGTTCTTTATAGCTCATGAGAGTGTTAGATTTTGATGGTAAAAAATAGAAATGATCATTTCGACCGCTCTTAAGATGATTTTTCACTGTCGGAAAGAGAAATAAATCATAAAAATAATTATTACGATAACACATAAAAAGAGGGGTGGAGATAATCAATAAAATATTTTACACGTTGAAAATCAATTTTAAATTTATTAACAGCAACATTCTTGTATGAATTAATTGTACTAAATCGTGAGGGTCTTTCTTCATTCTCTCTCGAGTCTAGTGTCTTTATGCATTACCTATGTGTCTATATGAATGATTAATTTTTTTTCCAGACTTTTATTTTGTTTTTTATATTAAAGTAATCAAAATATTATCAATGCAATTGCCTTAAATTTTATTCTTAGATATCCTTTATTTTGTAGGAGTTAAATTTTGATTAAAGTTTAATTAATTATATTGAGGTAGAGTAATTACTTAGGGTTGGTTTTGTGAATTTATCACTCCAATTAATTTTATGCAAGGATGTCACATTAATAATATCCAAATCAATTAGATTAATTTTCATTACGTTTGGATACTAGAGTGTTCTTTGCACTCCCTCTATCCCTTATGCTTTTCTCTTTGACCAATTCAACTTGTTTACTTCTTGAATCGACTGGACTTTTAATTTGAATAATGTTTATAATCATATGAACATTTTCCCACTTATTTTATCATCTATCGAACCTCACTATTGGGCTGTACCGTGGAATCCTCCATAGGCCATCTATAGATGCTTTACTCGCCTCCGGGGCTATGGTGCAGTGGTAGGGCTACTAGTTGCTATCCCAGGCATCCTCGGTTCGATCCCTAGCTATGGCGCATTTGCAGGAATTTTTCCTCCAAATGGGGCGCGAACCCTGAGACGTTGGGCTTCTAGACCGTCCACCGCGAGCGCTTCCCGATGAAAAACTTCCGTGGGGTCAGGCCGGTCATCCCAGGTTCAATTTGTCTGCTACCTGGTTAATATTTTCTATAGATGTTTTACTCGAGGTGGTACTTAACAGTTAACATGTTGAGGAAACTGTTAACTAAACGCTTTATCTCAAATTCTCGCCAAGGAAACTTGCATCCCTACATGACACTTGAGGTACCGTGCTGCTCTCCATTCTGGGGGTTACATGTTTAGTTCCCACTTTAATGTTTTCCTCCTAACTATATGTTGATCATCACATAGCTGAGAGCATATCTTCAGGAGATTAGAGCTTCTGATAGAGAAAAACTTCTAATAAAATTTTAGTCAAAGGATGGGCAATTTAACAGAGGGAATTCAATGAACACCTCCTAACTTAAAAGTACTTTGTCAGTATCAAGCTCTACAAGGGAAAGAGAAGGAAGTTGTCAATGTTATTCCCACTGTATCTACGTAGGGACAAAAAATCAAAGTAATTATTTTCCTAAAATCATTACTGCCCTTAAAACAATCAAATTCTCTACAAAATAGAAGCTTGACGGGGGTTTAGTAGTCAATGAATATACTTAAACGTACGACAATTATGACTGTCACATCCAGTGTTGGATTAACAATTCGCCTAACAAAAGTTTAATGGTTTTCTTACCAAACCTGTTAGTATTCATATTCCTGATCCTTAGTTTTTCTTTTTCTTTTTCCATTCAAATGTCATATGTTGCCCTGAATATATGCTCTCCTAGTCAAGCTAGGAAAAGTCAAGGTCAAATGATTGACATGATTATGGTTGTAATAAAGTACGATCGGGGTTAAAAGAGATAAGTTGATCCGATAGGGCGATCAAATATGTTAATCGGCCAAGCTGAGCGAACCACCTAAGTCATAGAGGCAGACCGATTAGACGGGCCAATCGGGCAAACCACTTATAGTAGACTTACAGGGAGCTCGGCTAAGGTAAACGGTCAATCGGCCAACCCACCTACAACCCTCAGCTCGCTCCTAAAACCATTACAGTCGATCACCCGACGCACGGACATCCCTTGGACATTCAGCTGCTTTTATCGGTTCACGCACAAAACACACATGGCTCAACTCCTTTTCCAGTCTTAGCCAGCTAACTAGTAAGATGGGTATCCACATGTCTAATGGATAAGGTTTAATATCGCGGGACCTGCAAACTAGACCCCTCCCCCCTTATTTTTTGGGCCTCCATTTATACACGCCAGCCCACTAACTTGTTCAACCGTACATCCCTTTTTACCCATGGGACTAAGCATTAACCTACTCAATAACCAATGAGCTTAAACACTAACCTGCTCAGTAACCAATGAGCTTAAACTGACTTGCTCAGTAACCCATGAGCATAAATACTGACGTGCTCAGTAATCCATTGCCTTATCTACTTTTCTCAGATTTCTTACAGGAAATTTATCAACATGGCAGTCTTGTTACTGTTGATGCAGTCTGGTCCTATTGTTGTTTTGGTGTTTGACAACGATTTAAGTTTGGTTGAACGAATTGAGATGAAGTCCTAATCGGGGATTAGGCATGGGATGATTGAAATCCTAACCTGGAGGGTTAGGTGTGAGAAATCCTGGTGGGTGAAGCCAGGTGGTGATGGAAATCCTAGCTTGGAGGGCTAGGTATGGAAAAGTCCTAATTCGGTCAAGTTGGGTGAAAAGTCCTAGCTTGGAGGGCTAGGTGAAAAGTCCTAACTTGGAGGGTTGGGTGTGTCCTAGCTTGGAGGGCTAGGTGAAAAGTCCTAACTTGGAGGGTTGGGTGAAAAGTCCTAGCTTAGAGGACTAGGTGAAAAGTCCTAACTTAGAGGGTTGGGTGTGTCCTAGCTTGGAGGGCTAGGTAAAAAGTCCTAACTTGGAGGGTTAGGTGAAAAGTCTCAACTTGGAGGGTTAGGTGAAAAGCCCTAGCTTGGAGGGCTAGGTGAAAAATGAAAAGTCCCAACTTGGAAGGTTAGGTGAAAAGTCCCAACTTGGAGAGTTAGGTGAAAAGTCCTAACCTGGGAGGTTAGGTGCAAATTTCCAACTTGGAGGGTTAGATGGAAAAATCCTAGCTTGGAAGGCTAGGTTTGAGTCTCCAGATCGGTCTGGAAGCTGGTTGGCACGCTGCACCTTACTGGATCGGTCTGGTGACCGATCCAGCTACTCCTGATCGGTCTGGTGACCGATCAGGAAGCATACAGTGAGGTTGGGAACCTACTGTTTGGCTTCTGATCGGTCTGGTGACCGATCCAGCTTGCCTGATCGGTCTGGTGACTGATCAGGGAGCATACAGAGACTTTGGGAGTATTCTGTTCTGCTCCTGATCGGTCTGGTGACCGATCAGGCTTCTGCCTGATAGGTCTGGTGACCGATCAGGCTGCTTCCTGATAGGTCTGGTGACCTATCAGGCTGCTTCCTGATCGGTCTGGTGACCGATCAGGCTGCGAACAGAATGTTTTGGTTGCCTACTGATCGTATCCTGATCGGTCTGGTGACCGATCAGGGTTGCTATTCAGATCGATCCGGTGAACGATCAGGAATGACATCGCGATTATTAATTAAGAGTGGGGACCGATCAGGTTGGAGCCTGATCGGTCTGAGCCCACCCTGATCGGTCTGATGACCGATCAGGATGCTTCCTGATCGGTCTGGGGACCGATCAGGAGCTGAACTTTAATTCAAATACGCTCTGATCGCGACTCTTTTCTCTGCCGATTCTCTGATACACTGCTGATATATTTTGATATGCTTTGCTAAGCCTCTGTTGGAGTGTGCAGGTGATTCAAACACTCAAGGAGGGTCAAAGGGAGGCTTTCCTGTGAGCAGGTTTGTCCATTTGTCATCTCAGGTTGTAACGGCTGGAGCTGCTGACTGGAGCTGCTAACTGGGGCTCGTCTGAGGGAGATTCAGAGGGACCAGAAGAGCTCAGTGGGAGCTGGCTGTTGCAGGTGAGCAGCTGGGAGCTGCTGCCATGGAGTAGGTGACCTGAGGTTGGGCAGCTGGGTTAAGTGTTGGCTGGCGATGAAGAGAAGGGGAGTTCTCTATTGCAGCAACACTTGATCATCCACTAGCAACAACACTTGTGCTCTTGCAACTACACTGATCATCTTCTTGAGCAAGCAACTACAATCTGTGAAGCAACCTTTCCTTGCTTGAGTACTTGGTGGAAAGAACAAGAAGCTTGGTGAGTCCATCAGCGAGAAGACACGAAGAAGGGTTCTTGCGTGAGATCGTCGTTGGTTGGAACTCGGGAGAAGCTTGCTGTGTTCTTGTCCTTGATAAGTGCTAAGTAAGATCTTTTTTGTGTTTCATTGTGCTTAACATTATATCTTTGATTGAAACGCTGTGGAGAGGTTACTCCACCGAGAAGGAGGTTGCGTTTTATCCGGTGATCACCGGGGCTTGATCTGCCGATTATCAAGGGATCACCCACCTTAAGGGCACGCCAAGGAGTAGGGGCAAGTTATCCCCGAACCTTGAAAATCCTCCCTGTTAGCGATCTTGCTAGTTGTTGTAGTTTGTTTTTGATTTCTGCATTTCTGCACTTCCCTGCTTTTATTGTTTCCGCTGCTGTGCTACTAACCGTGAAGTGCAGAAAAATCCCTAAGTAGAAAAAGTTTGTGTCTGGCTATATTCACCCCCCCCTCTCTAGCCATCCAAGGTCCAACAAGTGGTATCAGAGCTTGGGGCTCTTCTTCAACGGCTTAACATCCGAGAGCTAACAAGATGGCTGGAAGAGAAGGATTGAGTACAAACCGACCTCCATTCCTCGACGGCACTGATTTTTCATATTGGAAGTCAAGAATGGAGTTTTACTTGAAGACAAACATGAGCGTGTGGTTCGCTGTCAAGGAGGGGTTTTTCCTTCCAAAGGATAATGAAGGAAAGGAGCTTGAGTTTTCCAAGTGGTCTGCTGAGCAAATCCGAATGGGGGAAGCGAATGCCAAAGCTGTGGTCACCTTACAATGTGGGATGACCAAAGAGCAATTGATCAAGATTGGTCCCTTCACCTCTGCTAAAGACCTTTGGAACAAAGTCATTGAGCTCCATGAGGGAACTCAAGACACCCGGACTGCCAAGAAAGACCTCCTTCACAGCCAACTCCAAAATCTGTCCATGGAAGAAAATGAAACTGTAAGTATGCTTCATTGTCGGTTCAAGGAGATCTACAATGGCCTTCACTCCATAAATGAAAAGGTAGAAAATCGAGACTTAGTGAGGTACGTCCTTAAATCGTTTCCAAGGAATGCCTTATGGTCATCCATGGTGGATGCCTACAAGGTTTCCAAGGATTTTTCAATTGTTAAGTTAGAAGATCTATTTTGTGAAATGGAACTACATGAGATCTCTAACAAAAAGCCAAAGGAGAAAGAGTTTTCTTTTGTTGCAGGAAACAAGAGGAAGAAGGATAAGGAGGAGAAAAGTCACTGTCATGTTGCTCTCGTAGCCTTAGAAGAATCAACCGAGGAGAGTGACAACGAATCAAGAAGCTCCTCAACGGCGCCTTCATCATCTACGGATGATGAAGAGGTAACTTCTCCCGAGTTAGATAAATGCTATAGGACAATAGCATATTTAACTAAGTTGCTCAAAAAGTCTAAGAACAAGATTAAATCTTTAAAGTTAGAGGTAGAAGAATTGAAATCCTCTAAGGTTGAGGATATTAATGTTTTGCATGATGAATCCCTTAAGGATGAAAATAAGAACTTGAAGAATGAAGTTGAAAACCTCAAGAATGTTCTTGAGAAGTTTTCAACAAGCTCTAAAACATTAGATATGATACTCAACTCACAAAAAGCGATTTACAACAAGGTTGGTTTGGGTTACCAACCTAAAGAACCTAGTGTCATATCTTTAATGTCAAGAACTCAATTTAGGTCACCAAATGCCTCTAGGGTTCAAAAGGCTAGAAAGAAAATGACCAAGGCATGGGTGCCAAAGTCATTCATTGAGGATGCATTAGGTCCCAAAATTTGGGTACCTAAAACCTCTATCTTTAGAATTGTATAGCTTTGATTGAGGGGGAGCATCTATCAACATGGGAGGTTGATAGTTGGTGCTCCAAACCCATGGGCCAAGGAAAAATTGTCATTCACATGGTTGGTTATGGAAAATTCGAATTAAATGCTTTAAGTTTCATTGCTTTAATTCTTATAACAATATGATCCCTTGGCTAGTGATTTATGAAATCTCATTTGGGCAATAAGGAAACTTTGCATGCAATGAATGATGACATATCCATGCTTCAAATAAATCTACAAGTTTGAAAAAAAATTATATATATTGCATGAACGGTTTAAATTGGCACATAACTTGCCCTTGTTATGAAGTGCTTTGAACAATTAGTTTTCTTGTAGCAAATTATATCTTCATGCAATTCATGATTTATGAAATGTCTTATCTCAAGCCCAAGTATGTCATGTTTGTCTTGTATGTGTTATAACACATGGATGCATGTTTAAGAACAAGTTGAACACATAGTTTGGGCTGATCATTATAGAAATCTCACAAGGCATCACCATGAGTTTTAACATTCACTGTTTAACATTTTATGACCTAGTGATTCCCTTGAATCAAACTAAGGTTGGTATGACCTAGTGATTCACTGTTTAACCTTCTAAGATGAACACATAGTGATTCCCTTGATATGATCATGCTTTGATACAAACATGTTTTGATACTCAATTTTATGCTTAGAGAATACCATCATGTTTTGACTCAAATAGTGTTGTACAACATGGATGCATGCTAAAGAACAAGGATTAACATGTTCAAATTTACTATGATGTATGACTTTGGGCTTTCTTTGATCATAATTTGATGTAAGCATGTTTTGAAAATTTGATCATATTTTTATAGTAATTTGAGGGATAGCTTCAAGGGAACCCCTTTAGGATCAATGGGATTAACTCTAATTGGATTAGGAGTTAGGAATGGTTAAGAGAAGAAACAAATAAGTTTCTGAACCAAAATCAGATTTCTGAACTTTCATTTCTGAAACAACCTTTCTGTGTCAAACCTGATCGGTCCACCGACCGATCAGGACTCACCCTGATCGGTCTGGTGACCGATCAAGAATCATACTGATCGGTCCGGTGACAGATCAGATCAACACTGATCAAAGGTATCAGACTATTCCTCAGTCCGATCCCATTTAATCAAGTTGTATCAGTTTAATGATCATACTATCAACAAATCTGATACAAACCGATTACGATTGGAACATACTCACCATACTTGGAACCAAACCTAATACTGATTTGATACAAACCTATGTTGGAATGTTCAAATTCATAAGAAAGGGTTTGTTGAGTCATGACTCCTGATCTTAATGTCGTATTTCAGAAATTTCTCTGAAATATCGAATATTAATAGAGTCTACTCCCCTGTTACGGAATGTGAATTGTTAATGCAGTCTGATCAGGAATATATCAGCATTTTAGAAATTTTTCTAAAATCTAATCGCTCCCCAGACTAATCAGCTATATTTCTGTATCACGTAATCAACGAACCTGATTGGTCACGGAGACCAATCAGGACTATATGTCAGATACATATGCATTTCCTTACGTGTCATATGAAACATGTACATTATTGACCATGATATACTTTTTTATATGTTTCCATATGAAATTCACATCTTTTGCCGTATGACGCATATACATTGTTGCCATGATACATTTATGGTATATGCCTCTCATATGGATTTCAAAAATCATCCTTTGACTTGTTTGTCATATGAAACATATACATGTTTGACCATGATATTATTCTGTATATGTTTTCATGTACAATTGAAAAATTATCCTTTGGTTATTTTAGGTTTGGGGAGAGACCCATATTTGAGGGGGAGGTATGTTCAAACTTAATAACCATACCCTTTTCGATGTTTGACAAAGGGGGAGAAAATGGTTGATTAAGTTTAGAGTTATTATAAGGGGAGGATCTTGATTCTCTTACAATAATTGAACTGACATCAATTGATCATTAATGCCTAAATTTAAATTGGGTTGTCAAACAATAAAAAGGGGGAGATTGTTGATGCAGTCTGGTCCTATTGTTGTTTTGGTGTTTGACAACGATTTAAGTTTGGTTGAACGAATTGAGATGAAGTCCTAATCGGGGATTAGGCATGGGATGATTGAAATCCTACCCTGGAGGGTTAGGTGTGAGAAATCATGGTGGGTGAAATCAGGTGGTGATGAAAATCCTAGCTTGGAGGGTTAGGTATGGAAAAGTCCTAATTCGGTCAAGTTGGGTGAAAAGTCCTAGCTTAGAGGGCTAGGTGAAAAGTCCTAACTTAGAGGGTTGGGTGTGTCCTAGCTTGGAGGGCTAGGTGAAAAGTACTAACTTGGAGGGTTAGGTGAAAAGTCCCAACTTAGAGGGTTAGGTGAAAAGTCCTAGCTTGGAGGGCTAGGTGAAAAATGAAAAGTCCCAAATTGGAAGGTTAGGTGAAAAGTCCCAACTTGGAGAGTTAGGTGAAAAGTCCTAACCTGGGAGGTTAGGTGCAAATTCCCAACTTGGAGGGTTAGATGGAAAAATCCTAGCTTAGAAGTCTAGGTTTGAGTCTCCAGATCGGTCTGGAAGCTGGTTGGCACGCTGCACCTTACTGGATCGGTCTGGTGACCGATCCAGCTACTCCTGATCGGTCTGGTGACCGATCAGGAAGCATACAGTGAGGTTGGGAACCTACTGTTTGGCTTCTGATCGGTCTGGTGACCGATCCAGCTTGCCTGATCGGTCTGGTGACCGATCAGGGAGCATACAGAGACTTTGGGAGTATTCTGTTCTGCTCCTGATCGGTCTGGTGACCGATCAGGCTGCTTCCTGATAGGTCTGGTGACCTATCAGGCTGCTTCCTGATCGGTCTGGCGACCGTTCAGGCTGCGAACAGAATGTTTTGGTTGCCTACTGATCGTCTCCTGATCGGTCTGGTGACCGATCAGGGTTGCTATTCAGATCGATCCGGTGAACGATCAGGAATGACATCGCGATTATTAATTAAGAGTGGGGACCAATCAGGTTGGAGCCTGATCGGTCTGAGCCCACCCTGATCGGTCTGGTGACCGATCAGAATGCTTCCTGATCGGTCTGGGGACCGATCAGGAGCTGAACTTTAATTCAAATACACTCTGATCGCGACTGTTTTCTCTGCAGATTCTCTGATACACTGCTGATATATTTTGATATGCTTTGCTAAGCCTCTGTTGGAGTGTGCAGGTGATTCAAACACTCAAGGAGGGTCAAAGGGAGGCTTTCCTGTGAGCAGGTTTGTCCATTTGCCATCTCAGGTTGCAACGGCTGGAGCTGCTGACTGGAGCTGCTAACTGGGGCTCGTCTGAGGGAGATTCAGAGGGACCAGAAGAGCTTAGTGGGAGCTGGCTGTTGCAGGTGAGCAGCTGGGAGCTGCTGCCATGGAGCAGGTGACCTGAGGTTGGGCAGCTGGGTTAAGTGTTGGCTGGCGATGAAGAGAAGGGGAGTTCTCTATTGCAGCAACACTTGATCATCCACTAGCAACAACACTTGTGCTCTTGCAACTACACTGATCATCTTCTTGAGCAAGCAACTACAATCTGTGAAGCAACCTTTCCTTGGTTGAGTACTTGGTGGAAAGAACAAGAAGCTTGGAGAGTCCATCAGCGAGAAGACACGAAGAAGGGTTCTTGCGTGAGATCGTCGTTGGTTGGAACTCGGGAGAAGCTTGCTGTGTTCTTGTCCTTGATAAGTGCTAAGTAAGATCTTTTTTGTGTTTCATTGTGCTTAACATTATATCTTTGATTGAAACGCTGTGGAGAGGTTACTCCACCGAGAAGGAGGTTGCGTTTTATCCGGTGATCACCGGGGCTTGATCTGCCGACGATCAAGGGATCGCCCACCTTAAGGGCACGCCAAGGAGTAGGGGCAAGTTATCCCCGACCCTTGAAAATCCTCCCTGTTAGCGATCTTGCTAGTTGTTGTAGTTTGTTTTTGATTTCTGCATTTCTGCACTTCCCTGCTTCTATTGTTTCCGCTGCTGTGCTACTAACCGTGAAGTGCAGAAAAATCCCTAAGCAGAAGAAGTTTGTGTCTGGCTATATTCACCCCCCCCCCTCTCTAGCCATCCAAGGTCCAACAGTTACAACTGATGTGACATCTTGATGGTGGAGGATCACCCAAGGACGTTGCATATAAATAGGAGTCTCTCCTCCACTGTGCAGGTATGAGTTTCATCATTTTCTATTCCATTCAAGCTCTTCTTCCTCGTCTTGGGAAACAACTGACTTGAGCATCAGAGTGCACGCGCTAGAGGCCCTTTGGGCTTACTACTAATGCTTTCTTGCTTGAGTGATCTCTTTGCAGACTCCGAAGACAATGAGGCCTGCATAGCTTGGGTCTGTAATCTTGCCACATCACACTTCATAACTTGTGGATAGGATCAAATTGGCACTGTATGTGAAAATCTTTACCTATTCCACGACGTGAATCATGGCAGATTCCACTAGCAACAAGATGACCACCGCTACTCTCTCTCTCTGGAAGATTTGGAGCTATTGATAACAGCCAAAGCATAACTTCTGACGCAGATGCCTCAACAACTAAGAGGTTTCATGCCTCAAGCTCATGCCATCTCAACGATAGCTCCCCAAGATGTGGACGACACTACGACACCAGCTCAGTTCCCCTGAGCCCATATTCTCTCGGAGGTTAGGAATAATGAACATGACTAGATGGACACAACTTCCCCTGGTCTTGCCTTGCGACGTAATTTTTGAAAAGGTAAAGCACCCGCCAATCGACACTCACCGGATTGGGTAACCGTGCCATTTTCTATAGAAATTTTGGAAGATCTATCTTGGAGCTTCAAGGACATTTCCATTGGAGAATATGTAGGTTCAATAGATCCGGAGGAGCATGTGTTGAAGTTCGAAAATGCTTCTCTATTGAATCAATATTCTGATGGAGTTAAGTGACGGGTTTTTCTTACAACACTTTTCAGCCCGGCACAATAGTGGTTTGATAGATTATCTCATGGTTCCATCCACAGTTTTAATGAATTCAAGAAGATCCTTTTGTAGCACTTTGCCAGTAGCAAAAGACACCACAAGATTAATTTGAATCATTTCTCTTTAAGGCAAAGCCCTAGCCCCTAAGGAGTCCTTGAGGACTTATATCAAGAGGCTGAACCAAGTAGTTATGAATGTGCCTATAGCTACTCAAGAGGTATTGGTAAGTGCTTTTTTGTAAGGACTTACGGATGGAGATTTTTTCTGTTCTATGGTGCATAAGACGCCAGAAAACTTTGATACTCTCTTGGGGAGAGCTTCCATTTACATTAACGTGGAAGAAACACAAGTCGCCTGGTGGAAGGAAGCATCATCAATTCCATTGCAAACCGTGCAGTAGTAGCTCAGCAAGCAAATTAGCCCAATTAGAGGGCCCCATCAACTCCTCAAGGAGGTGATCCGAAACAAATACAACAAGTCGAGAACCGAGCTAGAGCTCGCCGAGTCATACCCTATTGTTCCTATCACCAGAGTCATAATCATGACACCAAAGATTGTTGGCAGTTGGCTCGAGAGCAAGCTCGCCAAACTTAGCAGTGACTTTAGCAACCAACTCCTCCCTCAGGTAACCAAAGCAACCATAACCAACCAGGCGAGGATTAATCTCAACTCACCCTAGCGGCCAATCAAACACAGGTACCTATCTATCAAACACAATTCATCCACCCCTTGATGAAGATCGAGAAAACCAGAGAAATGTTATGCAAGGCCAAGTGGGCATCATTTATGGAGGACCTACTTACGGAGACACCAACCACGCTTGAAAATCACAATTACAAAAATTAGAAATCCATGAAATTGGATCTACTATAGCTCAAAATGCAAGACCACAAATCAGTTTTGGCCCTCAAGATTTGCAAGGGTGGAGGTGCCCCATGAAGATGCCCTAATCATCACCCTCGTAATAGCAAACTACAAAGTCCATCGTACCTTTATGGATACAGGTAACTAGGTGAATGTCATCTTCAAGAAGACCTTCGATCAACTACAGATAGAAATATTCTCATTGTAGCTTGTGGCCACGTGCCTTTTTGGCTTCACAAGCAATGAAGTGATATCGAGCGGTCAGATCAAACTGGTCATTTCCCTGAGTGAAGAACCACTGAAGAGGACACGTTGATCAGTTTTCTTGCTAATGGACGCGTCGTTAGCCTATAATGTCATCTTAGGCAGACCGGCTTTGAATGAGTTTAGGGCTGAGGCTTCGCCCTTTTATCTTAAAATTAAGTATCTTGTAGGTGACCTAGTGGGAGAAGTACGAGGAGATCAACTTGTGGCTTGTCGTTGTTATATAGATGATGTAAAAACAGAGTCTCACAAAGCTTTGAGAACTCCCCCTATGCAATGTATACTATTTCCAATTCGTCTTGGTTTGAGTTGAGTGAAGAAAAGGAAGAAGTACAAATCCATCCTACCCGCACAAGGGGCAATTGTGAAGATAATTGGAAGATTGCCTCCCACCGTGAGATAGGATCTCATAACCTACCTCACACAGAACCAGGATGTTTTCGCTTGATCCCCTCAAGAGCTTAAGGGAATCAGTTCAGAGGTCATAGAGCACAAACTGTATGTGTTCCCTGAAGCCAGACCAGTAAAATAAAAAAAGAAAGACTTCAGTGCCGAGCAAAATCAAATCATTCAAGATAAAGTTGATAAGCTCCTAAAGGTAGGACATATACAAAAAGTCTAGTTCCCTCCCTCATTAGCCAATGTGATGCTGGTATCCAAGCCTAACAACAAATGATAGATCTGCATGACTTCAGAGACCTTAATAGGGCATGTCCAAAAGACTGCTATCCTCTCCCTGTGGAGTCCACATTTGGGAGTGAGCTGACATACATGTTAAACGCCTACCAAAGGCACCATCAAGTTCCTCTTGCCAAAGAAGATCAGGAAAATATTACCTTTATCACTTCCAAGGGCACGTATCGCTATTCTATGATAGCCTTCAGACTCAAAAAATGTAGGAGCAACGTATCAGAGGCTGATGAACAAGGTCTTTCAAAGTAGATCGGAAGAAATATTAAAGTATATGTTGATGATATTCTCATCAAGACAAGTCAATTGGTTGATCTCATTGTAAACGTGGAGGAGACTTGTCGGGCCCTACGACAGTACGATCTAAAGCTCAATCCCCAGAGGTATTTGTTTAGGGCCCGGAATGGTAAGTTCCTAGGGTACGTTGTAACATAAAGAGGTATAGAATCCAATCCTAGTAAAATACCAGCATTACTAGACATGACGCCTCCTCGCACCTGAGGGAGGCATAACGGCTGACTGGTCGGATAACTGCATTATCCAGATTCATCTCCTGATCGGTAGATCATAGCTTACCCTTCTTCAAAAAGCTGTGTAAGGCAACTAAGTTTCAATGGGATGAAAATTGCACCAAGGCTTTCGAAGAATTAAAAGGGTACTTGGCTAACTTGACTATCTTAGCCAAGCCAGTAGTTGGGGGAACATTATATGTATACCTCTCAACTACAGAGGGAGCAGTGAGCACAACTTTAGTAAGGGAAGGCAATGGAGAATAATATCTCATCTACTTCTTCGATCTTCTTTTAAAACAAACAAAGTATCGTTATAGTCCGCTCAAAAAGCTAGCATATGTTTTGGTGTTGTCCGCTCGGCGGTTAAGGCCGTACTTCTTAGTTCACCCCATTATAGTCTTACTAATAGTACTTTAGGCAGAGTCCTTATTAGTCGTAAAGCCTCTGGTCGGCTAATTAAGTGGGCCATCGAGCTTAATGAATATGATATCCAATATCAACCAAGGAGGGATATCAAGGCACAAGCGCTTACTGATTTCCTCAGTGAACAACAAGTTCCAGATATATAAGAAATCTAGAGGATATATGTAGATGGCTCCTCTACTCGACAAGGCAGCGGTAAAGGAATTCTCATGATCTCTCCCCAGGAGGATATACTATAGCTTTTCAGTGAGACTTAACTACCGTGCCACCAATAATGAAGCCGAATATGAGGCACTGATCTCGAGTCTACATGCAGCCAAGCATGTGGGTGTCACTCGGGTGATGCTCTATTCCGACTCTCAGTTAGCTACTCAACAGCTAACTGGGTGATTCAAGGTCAATAGTGAAAGACTGTAGATGTATGCAGAGGCCTACATTAATTTCCAAGAAGTTACGCTACAACAAATCCCTAGAGAGCATAACTTAAAAGTAAATGAGTTTGCCAAGTTGGCCGGTTCTCTTTTTCCATGGATACTGCATCAACCAATACCTTAAACTATGATGATCGCACAGATAGAACAACAAGCAGCTTATGAGATGGAGGATGACCCGCGCACTCCTTTTGCTTCCTTCCTCCAACACGGGATTCTCCCAGCTGAGCTGAAATAAGTCCGTCTATTTAAGAAGAGGCTCAGCTGATTCACTCTCATAGGGGATCAGCTATATAAGCGGGTTTTTTCTCATCCTCTTCTCAAGTATTTGGGACTTGAAGAGGCGGATTATGTCTTGAGGGAGATACATGGGGGCTCTTGTGGTAATCATTCGGGAGGACCATCAATAGCTCAGAAGGTTTTTTTCTCTAGTTACTTCTGGCCCACCCTGCAAAAGGATGCTAATCGGATGGTAGCCACTTGCTCTCTTGTCAGAAGTACCAGAATCTCTCCCACCTATCGGTGGAATTGCTCAAGTCATTCATGGCTGCATGTTCATTTGATCAATGGGGAATGGATATTGTAGGTCCCTTTTCGGTTGACCCAAAGCGGAAGAAATTCTTTTTGGTAAAGTTGGATTACTTCTCTAAGTAGGTCAAAGCAGAGGTCTTAGCTTGGATGACAGAGAAATGCAGTCATTAAGTTTTTATGACAAAATATACTATGTTGGTATGGGATTCCCCATAAGCTCGTCTCCGACAATGGGTGATAATTTCAAGGCAAAAGGATTCAAGAATGGTGGTCAGTATATGACATCAAGTAAGCCTTCACCTCGATGGCTTACCCACAAGGAAACAGATAAGCCGAGGTCACCAACAGGGAGATTGTCCGGGGTCTTAACGTGAAGCTAGACCATGTAGGTAGAAGTTGGGTGGAGAAACTTGTTGGATAACTTGGCGGGTTTCCTAAGCGAATACCGGGTCGCTCATGAGAAATCTCTCCATGTCTACAAATTAAAATTAATCAGAATGAAGACCGATTTCCCAAACGACTATTTCATCATCGTACTAATTGATTCGAGTCACTACTTGACCAACCAAGTTGTTCAAGCCTAGCAACTCGCCTAACCAATTAGTCGCGGAAAAGACGATGATCGAATCGTCGATTTTTGTGTTTATCTTCGGGGTTCATGACAATTTATTATCAATACAAATAATTAACAAATAACTAAAAGCAAAGATAATTAATTGAGCACATGAAATAATAGAAACAACCAAGAGCCGTAAGAGAAGTTTATATCTCTCGTTACCTCGCAATCTTCTATTGTATGACCTCTTCTGCTTAGGGATTTTTCTGCACTTCACGGTTAGTAGCACAGCAGCGGAAACAATAGAAGCAGGGAAGTGCAGAAATGCAGAAATCAAAAACAAACTACAACAACTAGCAAGATCGCTAACAGGGAGGATTTTCAAGGTTCGGGGATAACTTGCCCCTACTCCTTGGCGTGCCCTTAAGGTGGGCGATCCCTTGATCGTCGGCAGATAAGCCCCGGTGATCACCGGATAAAACGCAACCTCCTTCTCGGTGGACTTTTGCCTGGCAGCCCTTCGCTAGGTCTTGACCTACTCCTCACCTACTCCTCTCGGGAGAGTTTACCTGGTGCCAACCGGATCCTCCAGTTGGACTTTTGCCTGGCAGCCCTTCGCCAGGTCTTGAGTACCCAGCAGTCCTTTGCTTGGTGCCTAGCAGCCCTTCGCTAGGTCTTTTATTCTGGCAACCCTTCGCTAGAGCCTAGCATTCCTTCGCTAGGGCTTTTCCATTCTGGCAGTCCTTCGCCAGAGCCTAGCAGTCCTTCGCTAGGGCTTTTCCTGTACACTCAAGTGACGTTGTTAGACACAAATAACCCTTAACTTTTGAACCCTTTTGCCAATATCAAAATACAGGTTTGACTTGGGTGCATTCTGCACCAACATCAACAACCTAGGAATGGTAGATCGGGCTTAGGGTACCGTTCTTGGAGGGCTAATAATGATAAGGTATCATATTCGAGGATGCCTTTTGATTATGGTAAAGAGAAAGTCAAAAAAGGCAAAGAAAAACTATTTAAAGAGAAAAAGAAGGAATTAATCAAGGGCAAGGTGTGGAGAGCTAAGAGAAGAGTAGTGGAGAGACAAGAAGCACCGAAGGAGCATCGGTGTGGTATTGCAATGGTAGATGAGTTACCTAGGGAGGTAACTAGGGAGGAGAGCTCTAGAAGCCAAATTGAAATCCATGGTCAATGGATTTCAGGTGGTTTTCTTCAAGAAGATTAGAGAGGCTATGGAGTGTGCCAAAGGGCTTAAGAGGCTAAGGTTAGTCTCATGATAGTGTTGGCACACAAGAAGGATGAAAATTGGAGAAGATTGAGGTTTGTGTCAATCTTGGGATTTGGGATGATTTTAATTAAATTTATATTTTTCCCAGATAGACTTAGGATCCACAAATCTCTCCACAAAATTTCAAAATTTTTGGAGATTTGTGGAATTAGTTATGCATTATCAAAGTTAGACTGAAAAACTTGAAAATCAGGTATCAGTCGACTGCCACTAAGGGCAGTCGACTATTGAGAACTGGGAAACCTTCTGTAAGGTTTACCAGTCGACTGCCCTAAAGGGCAGTCGACTGGTGTCGACTCAGAAGCCTTCTGTAAGGTGGAGCAGTCGACTGCCCTTGGGGGCAGTCGACTGCTAGAAGCCGCGAGACCATTCTGTAAGCTTAGCAGTCGACTGCCCCTTTGGGCAGTCGACTGCTATCAAATGCGAGCACCTTCTGTGAGGCACCGCAGTCGACTACCCCATCGGGCAGTCGACTGCTAAGCGGGTTTTATAAAAGGAACGCCGCGGGGAGCAGCCAAACCCTAGGGTTTTGGCGTGCTACCCCCATGTGTTTCCTCCTTCTTGAGCCTCCATTCTCGTCCTTAAGCTCCGCCAAGCCTCGAAATCTTTCCCTAAGCCTTCCTTCACCTCCGATCTATTCTTAGGGTTTGCTAATCTCACCTTATCATCACCATGCAACGTGTGAAGAGATAAGACATGGTTGTTTCCATTGTTTCAAGGCTAAATCGTGATTTGAGGCTATCTTATCCGTGGTTTACGTGTTTATTGTTGTTTGTGGATATTAGGTTGGCTTCTAAAAGGCAAAGGGATGAGGGATCATCCCGACAAGGCCAACAACGTCAAGAGAAAATTCGATCTAAGTATAGGGAGGCTAGGTTTAGGTCGAGTGAATGTGAGACGAGATTCAAAGAAAATGAGTTCATTGTGATGCCATGCCGATACCTAAACAAAGCCTACTTCCAAGACAAATCACCTCCTATTATTGAAATGATCACACATTTTAGGCTAGAGAGACTTGTCTACTGTCAACATAGTATTAACGTTGATATATGCAAAGAGTTCTATGCCAATCTCACATGCATTGACCCAAACACCAGTCAGTATGAGTCTAGGGTTGGTGGTATACCCTTTCCTTTCTCTCTCATGGTGTTAGCATCATTTTTACAATGTAGAGCATCCAACAATGCTAACACCTACTACCCTACTGTGGTTGAGCCATTTGACTTCCCCGAGGTGTCCATTGATGATATCCACATGCATTATTTTGGGGCACCTAGGGATGAGTCTGAGCGCATCTTCGATGCCAAGGAAATGGCTCCTTTTAGTCATGTTGTGTATAAGGTACTAGTGGAGTGTCTCCTCCGCATGGTCACTAAGGGGAGGTCTAGGATTAGACTTCATCATTTGGTTATGATGTATGCCTTGGAGAGGAGGCTTGACATTGACATCTCTCTTCATGTGTTCACCTCTATCTGTCAGTTTTCCCATGCTACCAGTGGAAAAATCTACATGCCTTTCTGCAATGTCCTGACAGAGTTTATTGAGTCACGAGGGATTAGGATGCCTGGGGGTGAGGTCAGGCACCTGTCCAAGGACTACGACCAGATTGACACACGTTATTTGTCCTTGGCAGGCATCGAGAGTCAGCAGGGGGAGTTTGTTCGACGGGGGTATCCTCAACCTACCGTTCCTGCTGCGGAGCATGCTGCACCAGTCACCCGCAACGAGTTCACACAGCTCCATACTGAGGTACATGCCATCCGGGAGACCCAGACTACCATTCAGCAGGGGGTGGATGGACTGACGCAGTTCTGTCAGGGCTTTCAGCAGCGTCAGGAGGAGATGTACTCCATGATGCAGCAGTGGCACTTGGCGTATCAGGGCCCACCACCTCCTCCTCCTCCCTCAGGCGATGGCGGGGACATGTTTTTCTGATGACATGGCGTAGCTATGGAGAGTTTTTGAGTGTTGAGAGGATTGATTTTTGTGATGTATCATTTATCTCTCAAACACCTTTTATTATGAATGTATGATTTGAGTGACTTCAGGGTCACCGCCCTTGTAGTACATTTACGTTATCTTTTTAGCTTATATATGCTTGCATTTTCCTTTATGAGGGCCACCGTCGTGATAGTTTTTGCTTGATATCATGTGTATGTTGTGTCAATGTGAAAGTGCTATCCAATGATTTTAAAATTCATGTTTAAGTTATGTCTTGATTGGGATTCAAAGGAATAAAGTCATGAATGTTTATGGAATATCTTGCATGATAAGTTTTGATTTAGATAAGGGCATAAAGAGAATTAAGGATGTAAAGTATAAAGGGTTAAGAGCTAAAAAGGGGGAGGTTTTTAACATGACTTGAGAACATTTGTCATAAGAAGAGATTGCGGACCATTCTATGTGTGGATTATAAGTGATCAAGGTTATCAAACACATAGATGTGTAGAGGGATGGCTAAGTTGGTACAAAAGAGCCAAGTTTGACCAAAACTTGGGTTTGTACCAAAAGTCAAGCACGTTTGTTGTTTTTCATGAAAATATATTTTTCTAGGGTAGGGTATACCTTAGCAAACGTGCTTGCATAATTTTACATTTTTAGGAATTTTCTAGAGATTCTGAATTTCGGTTGGAAATTCAGAAGGTGGTGTGCCAGTCGACTGCCAGGGAGGGCAGTCGACTGTTGGGCTTTACAATGGGTGTGTAACGCAGGTGGCAGTCGACTGCCCTGTGGGGGCAGTCGACTGCTCAGTGGAACAGAATGGTTTTTGGTGATTTCTGAGGGGTTTTCAGAAATCTAGTAAGTTCTATTTGGCACCAAGGGTTAGGGTTGCTTGGGGCAATCTTTTTGATGGTGTCAAAGGGGGAAAACTTGAGGGTTAAGTTAGGTTTGGAACTTAACTATGAGTTGTGATTTTGGATGTTGAGTTGGGAATAACTCAAAGGAATGTTGATTGTGTGAAAGTCAAGTTGGGTAAGACTTGACTTGGTGTTAGCAATGAGAATTGAAAAATGGGAGAAAGCATAGGTTAAGGGGGAGGTTGCCTCTTATTTGTTATGCTTTATTTTTCAGTTGCTATTGCTACTTATGTTGTTATTATTGTTGTATTTACCTAACTTAACATATTGTCATACATCAAAAAGGGGGAGATTGTTGGAGCAATCGACCCTAATATGATCTGGAGGATCATGGGTTTTGATGTGTGTTGGCCAATATGGTTAAGTTAGGATTTGTGTTGTTCTCACATGTGTACATGAGTGTGCAGGTGTACAGGTACGCATGGACTTGGTTGATGTCTTCAGGTGAAGGATGGCATGGAGGTAAGCTGGAGGCTTACGTGCACATCTGAGGGACCGTTGGATAGAAGGGATGATGAGCCGAGGGACGTGGACCTCGAGGCGTACGTGAAGGGTGGCATGGAGGCAAGCTGGAGGCTTGTGTGCGCACCTGAGGGACGAGGGCCAAAGATAAAGAGGGCGTGAAGGCAACAGTCAAGGCTGCTGGTGAAGAGTCAACTGAGTTGTGAGAGTCTGAGTATGGGCGTTTATACTCAGGGGCTAAGCCGGGAGGGTTTGAGTGCGAGAGACTTATACTTGGGAGAAAAACCTAGGCTTAGGTGTATATGGCAGTCGACTGGCCTCCTGGGACAGTCGACTGGGAGCAGTCGACTGGCCCATTGGGCTGCCGACTGGGAGCAGTCGACTGGGCCTTTGGGCAGTCGACTGCTGGTCGGCTGGAACGGCAGTAAATCCGAACGTTGTGAGGCAACGGTTAAATTTTGAGTGGGACCAGTCGACTGCCCTTGGGGGCAGTCGACTAGTGGCGCTGTTTCAGAACTCGAGCCCTATTTAAAGGGGCTCGTTTCTTACCATGTTTCTTGACGAAACTTGTCTTGGTTAAGGACAAGTTAGTAGTCTTCTATTCTCTGAGCTTGGCTTGAGTTGTGGTGAGGTTTCTCCACCCATAAGGAGCTTCGATTTCTAGCCGGAAGTTGTCCGGGGCTTGATCCGCCGAAGGATTGTTGGATTAGTCACCCGACCGGGGTGGATACCAACTAAATCGCTGTGTTAGCATTGGTTAGTACTTTTGTATTGATTTATTATTGTGTTTTCCGCTATGCTACTAACCGTTGTAGGTAAAAGAAGCGAAGAAAATGCTATTAACCCCCCCCTCTAGCATAGGAACACGATCTCACACCAACTTCTCCTCATAGTCCCTATTGTAGCTTATATATACCTCATGAAGCCTAGACCAAAATATTCTAACCCCTTGGGTTTTCCACTCTTCCTCTCCTCTCCCACTTTGGTCGGGCGCCCCCCCCCCCCCTCTAGGGCTTCCCTTGTGGCCGGCGACACCAAGCAAGGGAAGGGGAAACTCTTCCCCTCTCCTTGTTCTTCCTCCATCTTCTTCAAAGGTGACGTAAGCAAGCAGAATGCTCCTTTGTGGCCAGCGCAAGGTGGAGAA
>JAGFNQ010001716.1:60387-176438 GCA_024364735.1 Boesenbergia rotunda
CTCCATCTTCTTCAAAGGTGACGTAAGCAAGCAGAATGCTCCTTTGTGGCCAGCGCAAGGTGGAGAAGAGAAGAAGAAGGTGGTCGGCACTAGATAGGAGAAGAAGAGGTCTTGGTGGCCGGCGGCTAGGAGAGAAGGAAGAAGGTCTTCTTTCTTGGACTTGGCGCAAGTAAGAAAGAAGAAGAAGGAGGTCTAGGAGGCTTCGTTCTTGGTTGATCGTCGCCCACACGACATCCAAGAAGAGAGGGAGCTCATACAATAGAAGATTGCGAGGTAACGAGAGATATAAACTTCTCTTACGGCTCTTGGTTGTTTCTATTATTTCACGTGCTCAATTAATTATCTTTGCTTTTAGTTATTTGTTAATTATTTGTATTGATAATTAATTATCATGAACCCCGAAGATAAACAAAAAAATCGACGATTCGATCATCGTCTTTTCCGCGACTAATTGGTTAGGCGAGTTGTTAGGCTTGAACAACTTGGTTGGTCAAGTAGTGACTCGAATCAATTAGTACGATGATGAAATGGTCGTTTGGGAAATCGGTCTTCATTCTGATTAATTTTAATTTGTAGACATGGAGAGATTTCTCATGAGCGACCCGGTATTCGCTTAGGAAACCCGCCAAGTTATCCAACAAGTTTCTCCACCCAACTTCTACCTACATGGTCTAGCTTCACGTTAAGACCCCGGACAATCTCCCTGTTGGTGACCTCGGCTTATCTGTTTCCTTGTGGGTAAGCCATCGAGGTGAAGGCTTACTTGATGTCATATACTGACCACCATTCTTGAATCCTTTTGCCTTGAAATTATCACCCATTGTCGGAGACGAGCTTATGGGGAATCCCATACCAACATAGTATATTTTGTCATAAAAACTTAATGACTGCATTTCTCTGTCATCCAAGCTAAGACCTCTGCTTTGACCTACTTAGAGAAGTAATCCAACTTTACCAAAAAGAATTTCTTCCGCTTTGGGTCAACCGAAAAGGGCCTACAATATCCATTCCCCATTGATCAAATGAACATGCAGCCATGAATGACTTGAGCAATTCCACCGATAGGTGGGAGAGATTCTGGTACTTCTGACAAGAGAGCAAGTGGCTACCATCCGATTAGCATCCTTTTGTAGGGTGGGCCAGAAGTAACTAGAGAAAAAAACCTTCCGAGCTATTGATGGTCCTCCCGAATGATTACCACAAGAGCCCCCATGTATCTCCCTCAAGATATAATCCGCCTCTTCAAGTCCCAAATACTTGAGAAGAGGATGAGAAAAAACCCGCTTATATAGCTGATCCCCTATGAGAGTGAATCAGCTGAGCCTCTTCTTAAATAGACGGACTTATTTCAGCTCAGCTGGGAGAATCCCGTGTTGGAGGAAGGAAGCAAAAGGAGTGCGCGGGTCATCCTCCATCTCATAAGCTGCTTGTTGTTCTATCTGTGCGATCATCATAGTTTAAGGTATTGGTTGATGCAGTATCCATGGAATAAGAGAACCGGCCAACTTGGCAAACTCATTTACTTTTAAGTTATGCTCTCTAGGGATTTGTTGTAGCGTAACTTCTTGGAAATTAATGTAGGCCTCTGCATACATCTACAGTCTTTCACTATTGACCTTGAATCACCCAGTTAGCTGTTGAGTAGCTAACTGAGAGTCGGAATAGAGCATCACCCGAGTGACACCCACATGCTTGGCTGCATGTAGACTCGAGATCAGTGCTCATATTCGGCTTCATTATTGGTGGCACGGTAGTTAAGTCTCACTGAAAAGCTATAGTATATCCTCCTGGGGAGAGATCATGAGAATTCCTTTACCGCTGCCTTGTCGAGTAGAGGAGCCATCTACATATATCCTCTAGATTTCTTATATATCTGGAACTTGTTGTTCACTGAGGAAATCAGTAAGCGCTTGTGCCTTGATATCCCTCCTTGGTTGATATTGGATATCATATTCATTAAGCTCGATGGCCCACTTAATTAGCCGACCAGAGGCTTTACGACTAATAAGGACTCTGCCTAAAGTACTATTAGTAAGACTATAATGGGGTGAACTAAGAAGTATGGCCTTAACCGCCGAGCGGACAACACCAAAACATATGCTAGCTTTTTGAGCGGACTATAACGATACTTTGTTTGTTTTAGAAGAAGATCGAAGAAGTAGATGAGATATTATTCTCCATTGCCTTCCCTTACTAAAGTTGTGCTCACTGCTCCCTCTGTAGTTGAGAGGTATACATATAATGTTCCCCCAACTACTGGCTTGGCTAAGATAGTCAAGTTAGCCAAGTACCCTTTTAATTCTTCGAAAGCCTTGGTGCAATTTTCATCCCATTGAAACTTAGTTGCCTTACACAGCTTTTTGAAGAAGGGTAAGCTATGATCTACCGATCGGGAGATGAATCTGGATAATGCAGTTATCCGACCAGTCAGCCGTTATGCCTCCCTCAGGTTGCGAGGAGGCGTCATGTCTAGTAATGCTGGTATTTTACTAGGATTGGATTCTATACCTCTTTATGTTACAACGTACCCTAGGAACTTACCATTCCGGGCCCTAAACAAATACCTCTGGGGATTGAGCTTTAGATCGTACTGTCGTAGGGCCCGACAAGTCTCCTCCACGTTTACAATGAGATCAACCAATTGACTTGTCTTGATGAGAATATCATCAACATATACTTTAATATTTCTTCCGATCTACTTTGAAAGACCTTGTTCATCAGCCTCTGATACGTTGCTCCTACATTTTTTGAGTCTGAAGGCTATCATAGAATAGCGATACGTGCCCTTGGAAGTGATAAAGGTAATATTTTCCTGATCTTCTTTGGCAAGAGGAACTTGATGGTGCCTTTGGTAGGCGTTTAACATGTATGTCAGCTCACTCCCAAATGTGGACTCCACAGGGAGAGGATAGCAGTCTTTTGGACATGCCCTATTAAGGTCTCTGAAGTCATGCAGATCTATCATTTGTTGTTAGGCTTGGATACCAGCATCACATTGGCTAATGAGGGAGGGAACTAGACTTTTTGTATATGTCCTACCTTTAGGAGCTTATCAACTTTATCTTGAATGATTTGATTTTGCTCGGCACTGAAGTCTTTCTTTTTTTATTTTACTGGTCTGGCTTCAGGGAACACATACAGTTTGTGCTCTATGACCTCTGAACTGATTCCCTTAAGCTCTTGAGGGGATCAAGCGAAAACATCCTGGTTCTGTGTGAGGTAGGTTATGAGATCCTATCTCACGGTGGGAGGCAATCTTCCAATTATCTTCACAATTGCCCCTTGTGCGGGTAGGATGGATTTGTACTTCTTCCTTTTCTTCACTCAACTCAAACCAAGACGAATTGGAAATAGTATACATTGCATAGGGGGAGTTCTCAAAGCTTTGTGAGACTCTGTTTTTACATCATCTATATAACAACGACAAGCCACAAGTTGATCTCCTCGTACTTCTCCCACTAGGTCACCTACAAGATACTTAATTTTAAGATAAAAGGGCGAAGCCTCAGCCCTAAACTCATTCAAAGCCGGTCTGCCTAAGATGACATTATAGGCTAACGACGCGTCCATTAGCAAGAAAACTGATCAACGTGTCCTCTTCAGTGGTTCTTCACTCAGGGAAATGACCAGTTTGATCTGACCGCTCGATATCACTTCATTGCTTGTGAAGCCAAAAAGGCACGTGGCCACAAGCTACAATGAGAATATTTCTATCTGTAGTTGATCGAAGGTCTTCTTGAAGATGACATTCACCTAGTTACCTGTATCCATAAAGGTACGATGGACTTTGTAGTTTGCTATTACGAGGGTGATGATTAGGGCATCTTCATGGGGCACCTCCACCCTTGCAAATCTTGAGGGCCAAAACTGATTTGTGGTCTTGCATTTTGAGCTATAGTAGATCCAATTTCATGGATTTCTAATTTTTGTAATTGTGATTTTCAAGCGTGGTTGGTGTCTCCGTAAGTAGGTCCTCCATAAATGATGCCCACTTGGCCTTGCATAACATTTCTCTGGTTTTCTCGATCTTCATCAAGGGTGGATGAATTGTGTTTGATAGATAGGTACCTGTGTTTGATTGGCCGCTAGGGTGAGTTGAGATTAATCCTCGCCTGGTTGGTTATGGTTGCTTTGGTTACCTGAGGGAGGAGTTGGTTGCTAAAGTCACTGCTAAGTTTGGCGAGCTTGCTCTCGAGCCAACTGCCAACAATCTTTGGTGTCATGATTATGACTCTGGTGATAGGAACAATAGGGTATGACTCGGCGAGCTCTAGCTCGGTTCTCGACTTGTTGTATTTGTTTCGGATCACCTCCTTGAGGAGTTGATGGGGCCCTCTAATTGGGCTAATTTGCTTGCTGAGCTACTACTGCACGGTTTGCAATGGAATTGATGATGCTTCCTTCCACCAGGCGACTTGTGTTTCTTCCACGTTAATGTAAATGGAAGCTCTCCCCAAGAGAGTATCAAAGTTTTCTGGCGTCTTATGCACCATAGAACAGAAAAAATCCCATCCGTAAGTCCTTACAAAAAAGCACTTACCAATACCTCTTGAGTAGCTATAGGCACATTCATAACTACTTGGTTCAGCCTCTTGATATAAGTCCTCAAGGACTCCTTAGGGGCTAGGGCTTTGCCTTAAAGAGAAATGATTCAAATTAATCTTGTGGTGTCTTTTGCTACTGGCAAAGTGCTACAAAAGGATCTTCTTGAATTCATTAAAACTGTGGATGGAACCATGAGATAATCTATCAAACCACTATTGTGCCGGGCTGAAAAGTGTTGTAAGAAAAACCCGTCACTTAACTCCATCAGAATATTGATTCAATAGAGAAGCATTTTCGAACTTCAACACATGCTCCTCCGGATCTATTGAACCTACATATTCTCCAATGGAAATGTCCTTGAAGCTCCAAGATAGATCTTCCAAAATTTCTATAGAAAATGGCACGGTTACCCAATCCGGTGAGTGTCGATTGGCGGGTGCTTTACCTTTTCAAAAATTACGTCGCAAGGCAAGACCAGGGGAAGTTGTGTCCATCTAGTCATGTTCATTATTCCTAACCTCCGAGAGAATATGGGCTCAGGGGAACTGAGCTGGTGTCGTAGTGTCGTCCACATCTTGGGGAGCTATCGTTGAGATGGCATGAGCTTGAGGCATGAAACCTCTTAGTTGTTGAGGCATCTGCGTCAGAAGTTATGCTTTGGCTGTTATCAATAGCTCCAAATCTTCCAGAGAGAGAGAGTAGCGGTGGTCATCTTGTTGCTAGTGGAATCTGCCATGATTCACGTCGTGGAATAGGTAAAGATTTTCACATACAGTGCCAATTTGATCCTATCCACAAGTTATGAAGTGTGATGTGGCAAGATTACAGACCCAAGCTATGCAGGCCTCATTGTCTTCGGAGTCTGCAAAGAGATCACTCAAGCAAGAAAGCATTAGTAGTAAGCCCAAAGGGCCTCTAGCGCGTGCACTCTGATGCTCAAGTCAGTTGTTTCCCAAGACGAGGAAGAAGAGCTTGAATGGAATAGAAAATGATGAAACTCATACCTGCACAGTGGAGGAGAGACTCCTATTTATATGCAACGTCCTTGGGTGATCCTCCACCATCAAGATGTCACATCAGTTGTAACTGTTGGACCTTGGATGGCTAGAGAGGGGGGGGTGAATATAGCCAGACACAAACTTCTTCTGCTTAGGGATTTTTCTGCACTTCACGGTTAGTAGCACAGCAGCGGAAACAATAAAGCAGGGAAGTGCAGAAATGCAGAAATCAAAAACAAACTACAACAACTAGCAAGATCGCTAACAGGGAGGATTTTCAAGGTTCGGGGATAACTTGCCCCTACTCCTTGGCGTGCCCTTAAGGTGGGGATCCCTTGATCGGCAGATCAAGCCCCGGTGATCACCGGATAAAACGCAACCTCCTTCTCGGTGGAGTAACCTCTCCACAGCGTTTCAATCAAAGATATAATGTTAAGCACAATGAAACACAAAAAAGATCTTACTTAGCACTTATCAAGGACAAGAACACAGCAAGCTTCTCCCGAGTTCCAACCAACGACGATCTCACGCAAGAACCCTTCTTCGTGTCTTCTCGCTGATGGACTCACCAAGCTTCTTGTTCTTTCCACCAAGTACTCAAGCAAGGAAAGGTTGCTTCACAGATTGTAGTTGCTTGCTCAAGAAGATGATCAGTGTAGTTGCAAGAGCACAAGTGTTGTTGCTAGTGGATGATCAAGTGTTGCTGCAATAGAGAACTCCCCTTCTCTTCATCGCCAGCCAACACTTAACCCAGCTGCCCAACCTCAGGTCACCTGCTCCATGGCAGCAGCTCCCAGCTGCTCACCTGCAACAGCCAGCTCCCACTGAGCTCTTCTGGTCCCTCTGAATCTCCCTCAGACGAGCCCCAGTTAGCAGCTCCAGTCAGCAGCTCCAGCCGTTGCAACCTGAGATGGCAAATGGACAAACCTGCTCACAGGAAAGCCTCCCTTTGACCCTCCTTGAGTGTTTGAATCACCTGCACACTCCAACAGAGGCTTAGCAAAGCATATCAAAATATATCAGCAGTGTATCAGAGAATCGGCAGAGAAAACAGTCGCGATCAGAGCGTATTTGAATTAAAGTTCAGCTCCTGATCGGTCCCCAGACCGATCAGGAAGCATCCTGATCGGTCACCAGACCGATCAGGGTGGGCTCAGACCGATCAGGCTCCAACCTGATCGGTCCCCACTCTTAATTAATAATCGCGATGTCATTCCTGATCGTTCACCGGATCGATCTGAATAGCAACCCTGATCGGTCACCAGACCGATCAGGAACGATCAGTAGGCAACCAAAACATTCTGTTCGCAGCCTGATCGGTCACCAGACCGATCAGGAAGCAGCCTGATAGGTCACCAGACCTATCAGGAAGCAGCCTGATCGGTCACCAGACCGATCAGGCAGAACAGAATACTCCCAAAGTCTCTGTATGCTCCCTGCATCGCACCAGCCGATCAGGCAAGCTGGATCGGTCACCAGACCGATCAGAAGCCAAACAGTAGGTTCCCAACCTCACTGTATGCTTCCTGATCGGTCACCAGACCGATCAGGAGTAGCTGGATCGGTCACCAGACCGATCCAGTAAGGTGCAGCGTGCCAACCAGCTTCCAGACCGATCTGGAGACTCAAACCTAGACTTCCAAGCTAAGATTTTTCCATCTAACCCTCCAAGTTGGGAATTTGCACCTAACCTCCCAGGTTAGGACTTTTCACCTAACTCTCCAAGTTGAGACTTTTCACCTAACCTTCCAAGTTGGGACTTTTCATTTTTCACCTAGCCCTCCAAGCTAGGGCTTTTCACCTAACCCTCCAAGTTGGGACTTTTCACCTAACCCTCCAAGTTAGGACTTTTCACCTAGCCCTCCAAGCTAGGACACACCCAACCCTCTAAGTTAGGACTTTTCACCTAGCCCTCAAAGCTAGGACTTTTCACCCAACTTGACCGAATTAGGACTTTTCCATACCTAGCCCTCCAAGTTAGGATTTTCATCACCACCTGATTTCACCCACCATGATTTCTCACACCTAACCCTCCAGGGTAGGATTTCAATCATCCCATGCCTAATCCCCGATTAGGACTTCATCTCAATTCGTTCAGCTAAACTTAAATCATTGTCAAACACCAAAACAACAATAGGACCAGACTGCATCAACAATCTCCCCCTTTTTGTTGTTTGACAACCCAATTTAAGTTTAGGCATTAATGATCAATTGATGGCAGTTCAATTATTGTAAGAGAATCAAGATCCTCCCCTTATAATAACTCTAAACTTAATCAACCATTTTCTCCCCCTTTGTCAAACATCGAAAAGGGTATGGTTATTAAGTTTGAACATACCTCCCCCTCAAAATGGGTCTCTCCCCAAACCTAAAATAACCAAAGGATATTTTTCAATTGTACATGAAAACATATACAGAATAATATCATGGTCAAACATGTATATGTTTCATATGACAAACAAGTCAAAGGATGATTTTTGAAATCCATATGAGAGGCATATACCATAAATGTATCATGGCAACAATGTATATGCGTCATACGGCAAAAGATGTGAATTTCATATGGAAACATATAAAAAAGTATATCATGGTCAATCATGTACATGTTTCATATGTCACATAAGGGAATGCATATGTATCTGACATATAGTCCTGATTGGTCTCCGTGACCAATCAGGTTCGTTGATTACGTGATACAGAAATATAGCTGATTAGTCTGGGGAGCGATTAGATTTCAGAAAAATTTCTAAAATGCTGATATATTCCTGATCAGACTGCATTAACAATTCGCATTCCGTAACAGGGGAGTAGACTCTATTAATATTCGATATTTCAGAGAAATTTCTGAAACACAACATTAAGATCAGGAGTCATGACTCAACAAACCCTTTCTTATGAATTTGAACATTCCAACATAGGTTTGTATCAAATCAGTATTAGGTTTGGTTCCAAGTATAGTGAGTATGTTCCAATCGTAATCGGTTTGTATCAGAATTGTTGATAGTATGATCATTAAACTGATACAACTTGATTAAATGGGATCGGACTGAGGAATAGTCTGATACCTTTGATCAGTGTTGATCTGATCGGTCATCGGACCGATCAGTATGATTCTTGATCGGTCACCAGACCGATCAGGGTGAGTCCTGATCGGTCGGTGGACCGATCAGGTTTGACACAGAAAGGTTGTTTCAGAAATGAAAGTTCAGAAATCTGATTTTGGTTTAGAAACTTATTTGTTTCTTCTCTTAACCATTCCTAACTCCTAATCCAATTAGAGTAAATCCCATTGATCCTAAAAGGGTTCCCTTGAAGCTATCCCTCAAATTACTATAAAAATATGATCAAATTTTCAAAACATGCTTACATCAAATTATGATCAAAGAAAGCCCAAAGTCATACATCATAGTAAATTTGAACATGTTAATCCTTGTTCTTTAGCATGCATCCATGTTGTACAACACTATTTGAGTCAAAACATGATGGTATTCTCTAAGCATAAAATTGAGTATCAAAATATGTTTGTATCAAAGCATGATCATATCAAGGGAATCACTATGTGTTCATCTTAGAAGGTTAAACAGTGAATCACTAGGTCATACCAACCTTAGTTTGATTCAAGGGAATCACTAGATCATAAAATGTTAAACAGTGAATGTTAAAACTCATGGTGATGCCTTGTGAGATTTCTATAATGATCAGCCCAAACTATGTGTTCAACTTGTTCTTAAACATGCATCCATGTGTTATAACACATACAAGACAAACATGGCATACTTGGGCTTGAGATAAGACATTTCATAAATCATGAATTGCATGAAGACATAATTTGCTACAAGAAAACTAATTGTTCAAAGCACTTCATAACAAGGGCAAGTTATGTGCCAATTTAAACCGTTCATGCAATATATATAATTTTTTTTCAAACTTGTAGATTTATTTTGAAGCATGGATATGTCATCATTCATTGCATGCAAAGTTTCCTTATTGCCCAAATGAGATTTCATAAATCACTAGCCAAGGGATCATATTGTTATAAGAATTAAAGCAATGAAACTTAAAGCATTTAATTCGAATTTTCCATAACCAACCATGTGAATGATAATTTTTCCTTGGTCATGGGTTTGGAGCACCAACTATCAACCTCCCATGTTGATAGATGCTCCCCCTCAATCAAAGCTATACAATTCTAAAGATAGAGGTTTTAGGTACCCAAATTTTGGGACCTAATGCATCCTCAATGAATGACTTTGGCACCCATGCCTTGGTCATTTTCTTTCTAGCCTTTTGAACCCTAGAGGCATTTGGTGACCTAAATTGAGTTCTTGACATTAAAGATATGACACTAGGTTCTTTAGGTTGGTAACCCAAACCAACCTTGTTGTAAATCGCTTTTTGTGAGTTGAGTATCATATCTAATGTTTAGAGCTTGTTGAAAACTTCTCAAGAACATTCTTAAGGTTTTCAACTTCGCTCTTCAAAGTTCTTATTTTCATCCTTAAGGGATTCATCATGCAAAGCATTAAATATCCTCAACCTTAGAGGATTTCAATTCTTCTATCTCTAACTTTAAAGATTTAATCTCGTTCTTAGACTTTTTGAGCGACTTAGTTAAATATGCTATTGTCCTATAGCATTTATCTAACTCGGGAGAAGTTACCTCTTCATCATCCGTAGATGATGAAGGCGCGGTTGAGGAGCTTCTTGATTCGTTGTACTCTCCTCGGTTGATTCTTCTAAGGCTACGAGAGCAACATGACAGTGACTTTTCTCCTCCTTATCCTTCTTCCTCTTGTTTCCTGCAACAAAAGAAAACTCTTTCTCCTTTTTTTCAATCTCATTTCCTCTTGATGAGCAGTATACTTGATCTCGATTTAGCCCTTCGTTAGGGGATCTGCCAAATTATCCTTAGATTTGACATAATCGATTGCAATCACTCCGTTCGAGATCAACTGCCTAATGATATTATGTCGACGACGTATATATCGTGATTTACCATTATACATACTACTCTGTGCCCTTCTAATTGCCGATTGACTATCACAGTAGATAAGTACGGCGGGCACAGGTTTTATCCAGCTTGGAATATCTTCCAAGAAATTCCGCAACCATCCAGCTTCTTCAGCTGCTTTATCAAGTGCTATAAACTCGGATTCCATTGTTGATCGAGCTATGCATGTTTTCTTGGTGGATTTCCAAGATACTGCTCCTCCACCGATCGTGAATACAGATCCACTAGTGGATTTGGAGTCTTTTGTATCGGAGATCCAATTAGCATCACAATATCCCTCCAAGACTGCGGGATACTTTCCGTAATGTAATCCGTAGTTCATAGTATATTTTAAATATCTAAGAACTCGCATCACTGCTTTCCAATGGGTGTCGTTTGGATTGCTCGTAAAACGACTCAGTTTGTTGACCACACAGGCAATATCCGGATGAGTACAGTTTGTGAGATACATCAAACTGCCAATTATCCGAGAATATTCCAATTGCGATATGGGTTCACCATGGTTTTTCGCTAAGTGTTGACTTAGATCCATAGGTGTTTTTACAGTAGAGAGATCGTATGCATTGAATCTTTCAATACTGACTCTACATAATGGGATTGCGTTAAAACTATCCCATCGGACGTCCTGAGAATTTTAATTCCCAATATGACATCTGCTCGACCCATATCTTTCATGTCGAAACTATTGGTCAACATTTTCTTAGTACTCATGATGACATCATGATTACTTCCCATTATGAGCATGTCGTCTACGTATAGACAGACGATTACATAACTCTCAGGTGTGCTTTTGATATAAATGCATTTGTCACATTCATTTATTCTGAATTCGTTTGATAGCATTATTTTGTCAAATTTTTCGTGCCATTGCTTTGGTGCTTGTTTAAGTCCGTACAACGACATAACAAGTAGACACACCTTTCCCTCAGTTCCAGGAGCTATGGACCCCTCGGGTTGCTCCATGTAGATTTCTTCTTCCAACTCACCATTTAAGAACGCAGTCTTAACATCCATTTGGTGTATTTCAAGGTCAACAATGCTGCAATGACTATCAGCACTCGTATGGACGTAATCCTTGTCACCGGTGAGTAGGTATCGAAGTAATCAAGGCCTTCCTGTTGCTTGTACCCTTTAGCTACAAGTCTGGCCTTATACTTGTCAATCGATCCATCAGCTTTATACTTGCGTTTTAGTATCCACTTACAACCTAATGGTTTAGTACCAGAAGGAAGGTCTACTAATTCCCAAGTATGATTATTCATGATGGACTCGATTTCACTATTGACAGCTTCTTTCCACAATGAGCCGTCGGGACCAGAGAGAGCTTCGCTTAGTGTTCTTGGGTCCATTTCTGACATGAATGTCATGAAATCCGGCCCGAACGATTTCTCAACTCTAGCTCGTTTGCTCCGACGTGGCTCTTCGCTTTGATTGTCAATAGCCCTTTTATGACAACTAAGTTCTGGAACATTATCTTTGTTAGAACTTCCGTTGTCATTATTTTAAACGTTTTCCTTCTTATTTGGAAACACGTCTTCAAAAAATATTGCATTTCGAGATTCTATGGTTGTACCCACGTGAATATCAGGAATGTCTGACTTATGAACTATGAAGCAATATGCACTACTATTTTGGGCATATCTGACAAATATTGCATCGAACGTTTTAGGTCCGATCTTAAGTTACTTTGGCTTAGGTACTTTGACCTTTGCTAAGCACCCCCACACTTTCAAGTATTTGTACGATGACTCGTGACCTTTCCATAGTTCATATGGTGTTTTATCATTTTTCTTGTGAGGGATTTTGTTGAGAATGTGGTTTGTTGATAATATGGCTTCCCCCCACAAATTCTGGGGTAAGCCTGAATTTATCAACAAAGCATTCATCATTTCCTTCAGTGTCCGATTTTTACGTTCGGCAACACCATTCGATTGAGGTGAGTAAGGTGCCATTTTCTGATGGATAATTTCAGATTCTGAACAGAATTCATCAAACGGTGCACCATATTCTCCACCTCTATCGCTACGAACTATTTTAATTTATTTTTTAAGTTTATTTTCAACATCCGTTTTATAGGTTCTGAAAGCTTCCAGGGCCTCGTCTTTATTTCTTAAAAGAAAGACATAACAGAACCTCGTGCAGTCATCGATAAAAGTAATGAAGTACTTTTTACCTCCTCTAGTTTGCACGAATTTCAAGTCACATAGATCACTATGTATTAATTCTAGAGGAGTCGTTGACCTTTCTACCGAATGAAAAGGTAGTCTCGTCATTTTCGCTTCCACGCACACTTCGCATTTGTGTGTTTCGTCAAAATTGATGTTTGGTAATAAGTTTAGTTTGACGAGACGTTTCAGAATATTATTATTGACATGCCCAAGCCGATCATGCCATAAATTAAAACACTCAACAACATAGCTAGAAGCTTTTAATTTATTACCATGAAAATTACGGTGTACAGTCATTACAACCACCTTGAATAAATTTTGTTCTAAATACCCTTTTCCTACGAAGACACCGTTCTTCGTAAGCACAAAGTTGTTGGATTGGAACACTAGTTTGAATCTGGCTTTAACAAGTGCCGATCCTGAAACTAAGTTCTTCCTGATGTCGGGAACATGGAGCACATCAATGAGAGTTAGGTCCTTCCCAGACGTCATTTTTAGAACAACTGTCCCGAGTCCAACAATTGAGGACGTCGTGGAATTGCCCATATAGAGCTTTCTTCCACTTATCGGGGTGTACTTGGAGAACATCGCCTTGTCCGAACAGACGTGGCGGGTTGCTCCAGTATCGATCCACCACTGCTTCGGGTTGTCCACCAAATTGGCTTCGAACACGACCGCAGTGAGATCCAGAGTGCTGAGATCTATGTCAGCGGAGGTTGCGACTTGGTTCGCAACATTCTTCTGGCTCTTGGTTGTCTTCTTCGGGCGTCTGCAGTCTTTGGACATGTGTCCTGACTTTTCACAATTGTAGCACGTGCCCTTGAACTTTTTGCCTTGAGCCTTCTGGTTCGGTTGCTTCGGCTTCTTAGCTTTTGGTTCCGTCAGGTTGGACATCTCGTCGACTGTCCGCTTTGTTCCTCTAGAGTAGGATAATTTTCGATTATCCTCCTCTATTCGCAGCCGTAGGATGAGGTCTTCAAGTCCCATCTCCTTCTACTTGTGCTTTAGGTAATTTTTGAAATCCTTCCATGACGGAGGGAGTTTCTCGATTAGCGCAACAACTTTGAATGACTCGTTCAACGTCATTCCTTCGGCGTCCAAATCATGCATTATCAGTTGCATGTCTTGGACCTGAGACGTGACGCTCTTGGAATGCACCATTTTGAAATCCAAAAACCGGCCGACGATGAATTTCTTCAGTCCGGTGTTTTCGGTTTTGTACTTCTTCTCCAGTGATTCCCACAGTGACTTAGCCGTCTCCATTATGCAATATACGTTATATAGCGCATTGTCCAGCGCATTAAGAACGTAATTACGGCACAGGAAGTCTCCGTGTGACCACGCATCGCGAGCAGCCTGGCTCCCGGAATTATTTTCTGTAGCGGCTGGCGGGTCTTCACGCAGGAACCGTACAAGGTTCAGCGTGGTTAGGTAGAACAACATCTTTTGCTGCCATCTTTTGAAGTCAGCTCCGTTGAATTTCTTCGGCTTCTCGGCGTGAGGGACGGCGGTGGGTATATCGTTGATTTTGAAGTCGGCTCCATTCGACTTCTCGGCGTGAGGGACGACGGCGGTTGGTACATCGTTGACTCTGGCCATATCAGTTTGCCCAATAACTTTATTGTAGAACGGATTCTCTCAACTTGGTGTGGTGGTGTAGTTAGTTACCACATCAAATTAACATACAAGAGGTCTCCAGTTCGATTCCTCTTGACGTCAATTATTTTATAATAATTGCACCAATATCGTTTTACGATGTTGGAAATTTATTCCTTCAATAATTCTGAATATATCTCCTCGGTATTTGACTTAGTCGATTCACGACCGTCGGAACTTCCGGGAGGTTGCTTCGGAGGAAGCAAACTGATTGGTATTTCACGTTGAGGCTAGTGTTGGACACTATCTCCGTAAAATGATATTGCTCCGCTACTGGTGCTCACGGATAGCAGCAATTCGTTTCCAAGATACAACGACGTCATCTCGGAATAGTAGCACTTCAAATTCCGAGACCGGCAAACCTTCCGTAGGCTTCTCGGACTCTCGATGCAGAAGAGGGAGTAGTGCAAATGCTTATGGATTGCAATGCTTATGGATTGCAATGCTTGAATGAATGAAATGATCTAGAGGAGGGATCTATTTATATTGAGTGAAGAGGTAAGTACCCTTTGGTTCGGACAGATCTGGACCGTTCATAACGAAAGGGTATAACCCTTTAAAGGTCATTTAATCTCGTCCCTTGATCTGAAGAGTTATAACTCTTCAGATCCATCTTGATCTCGGCCGTCAGATTAGAACAATTAATCCGACGCCTCAGATCCATTCTCCCTCTTCACATTCAGATCTTTAATCCGACGCTCCAGATCGCACCTTCTTGCGAACTGTCCAGATCTTTGATCCGACGGCCACCATTGAGCGTATCTTGAACAATTAATTTCTCATTCACCCTTATTCGGTTTTGAGCAAATAAATAGTCCAGATTTATCTACGTGAAACGTAGATTTCGATTTTGAAGTCAAACTTAACTTTCAACGATCGATGGCATCAAAATTGTATCCAACAATCCCACACATGAATGGTAAGTAATGCATGTATTGCATGTACGCATGCTGACACTTTACAAGAGTCCAATCGATAAATCAATGCATCGGGAAAGGTAGCTTGTGGCTTTGAACCTTCCGTAGTGGAATGCTATCGAGCATACTAGGCTGCGGAGTGAACGTGATGTCTTGAACTGCTTAACTGTTGGTGTATACTAAGACAATAACACCCACACAGAGACTTATCTCACCCACTTTTAGTTCTCGTGGTTGGTTCCGTTTCGGCCATGGACACCATCTTGGATTCATGAGTGTTTCATTGAAGCGGCCTGTCTTCATACTCACATAGGTGACACTTCTATTAAGAGTATCCTACCATACTCTACCTTAAACGTATAGAAGTCATTAAAAGCATAAGCTTATCCTCACTACATGTGGTAGGACAGCACCAAATCATCCTAGGATTGGGATAGTAGAGGTAATTATTTCTCTTGTGCTGTTACACAACCTCTGTAACTTCGTTGTCCCATTAAACCAAGATCTTGGGATCTCCAGTCAACAAGGTTGGGTTACCGCTACAGTCATTTTTAGTTGTAGATTTTCAATCCCATTCCTCTTTATGAGCAGTATACTTGATCTCGATTTAGCCCCTTCGTTAGGGGATCTGCCAAATTATCCTTAGATTTGACATAATCGATTGCAATCACTCCGTTCAAGATCAACTGCCTAATGGTATTATGTCGACGACGTATATGTCGTGACTACTCTGTGCCCTTCCAATTGCCGATTGACTATCACAGTGGATAAGTACGGCGGGCACAGGTTTTATCCAGCTTGGAATATCTTCCAAGAGATTCCGCAACCATTCACCTTCTTCAGCTGCTTTATAAAGTGCTATAAACTCGGATTTCATTGTTGATCGAGCTATGCATGTTTTCTTGGTGGATTTCCAAGATACTGCTCCTCCACCGATCGTGAATATATATCCACTAGTGGATTTGGAGTCTTTTGTATCGAAGATCCAATTAGCATCATAATATCCCTCCAAGACTGTGGGATACTTTCCGTAATGTAATCCGTAGTTCATAGTATATTTTAAATATCTAAGAACTCGCATCACTGCTTTCCAATGGGTGTCGTTTGGATTGCTCGTAAAACGACTCAGTTTGTTGACCACACAGGCAATATTCGGATGAGTACAGTTTGTGAGATACATTAAACTGCCAATTATCCGAGAATATTCCAATTGCGATATGGGTTCACCATGGTTTTTCGCTAAGTGTTGACTTAGATCCATAGGTGTTTTTACAGTAGAGAGATCGTATGCATTGAATCTTTTCAATACTGACTCTACATAATGGGATTGCGTTAAAACTATCCCATCGGACGTCCTGAGAATTTTAATTCCCAATATGACATCTGCCCGACCCATATCTTTCATGTCGAAACTATTGGTCAACATTTTCTTAGTACTTATGATGACATCATGATTACTTCCCATTATGAGCATGTCGTCTACGTATAGACAGACGATTACATAACTCTCAGGTGTGCTTTTGATATAAATGCATTTGTCACATTCATTTATTCTGAATTCGTTTGACAGCATTATTTTGTCAAATTTTTCGTGCCATTGCTTTGGTGCTTGTTTAAGTCCGTACAACGACATAACAAGTAGACACACCTTTCCCTCAGTTCCAGGAGCTATGGACCCCTCGGGTTGCTCCATGTAGATTTCTTCTTCCAACTCACCATTTAAGAACGCAGTCTTAACATCCATTTGGTGTATTTCAAGGTCATACAATGCTGCAATGACTATCAGCACTCGTATGGACGTAATCCTTGTCACCGGTGAGTAGGTATCGAAGTAATCAAGGCCTTCCTGTTGCTTGTACCCTTTAGCTACAAGTCTGGCCTTATACTTGTCAATCGATCCATCAGCTTTATACTTGCGTTTTAGTATCCACTTACAACCTAATGGTTTAGTACCAGAAGGAAGGTCTACTAATTCCCATGTATGGTTATTCATTATGGACTCGATTTCACTATTGACAGCTTCTTTCCACAATGGGCCGTCGAGACCAGAGAGAGCTTCGCTTAGTGTTCTTGGGTCCATTTCTGACATGAATGTCATGAAATCCGGCCCGAACGATTTCTCAACTCTAGCTCGTTTGCTCCGACGTGGCTCTTCACTTTGATTGTCAATAACCCTTTTATGATAAATAAGTTCTGGAACATTATCTTTGTTAGAACTTCCGTTGTCATTATTTTGAACGTTTTCCTTCTTATTTGGAAACACGTCTTCAAAAAATATTGCATTTCGAGATTCTATGGTTGTACCCACGTGAATATCAGGAATGCCTGACTTATGAACTATGAAGCGATATGCACTACTGTTTTGGGCATATCCGACAAATATTGCATCGAACGTTTTAGGTCCGATCTTAACTTGCTTTGGCTTAGGTACTTTGACCTTTGCTAAGCACCCCCACACTTTCAAGTATTTGTACGATGGCTCGCGGCCTTTCTTTAGTTTATATGGTGTTTTATCATTTTTCTTGTGAGGGATTTTGTTGAGAATGTGGTTTGGTGATAATATGGCTCCCCCCCACAAATTCTGGGGTAAGCCTGAATTTATCAACAAAGCATTCATCATTTCCTTTAGTGTCCGATTTTTACGTTCGGCAACACCATTCGATTGAGGTGAGTAAGGTGCCGTTTTCTGATGGATAATTCCAGATTCTGAACAGAATTCATCAAACGGTGCACAATATTCTCCACCTCTATCACTACGAATTATTTTAATTCATTTTTCAAGTTTATTTCCAACATCCGTTTTATAGGTTCTGAAAGCTTCCAGGGCCTCGTCTTTACTTCTTAAAAGAAAGACATAACAGAACCTCGTCCAGTCATCGTTAAAAGTAATGAAGTACTTTTTACCTCCTCTAGTTTGCACGAATTTCAAGTCACATAGATCACTATGTATTAATTCTAGAGGAGTCGTTGACCTTTCTACCGAATGAAAAGGTAGTCTCGTCATTTTCGCTTCCACGCACACTTCGCATTTGTGTGTTTCGTCAACATTGATGTTTGGTAATAAGTTTAGTTTGACGAGACATTTCAGAGTATTATTATTGACATGCCCAAGCCGATCATGCCATAAATTAAAACACTCAACAACATAGCTAGAAGCTTTTAATTTATTACCATCAAAATTACGGTGTACAGTCATTACAACCATCTTGAATAAATTTTGTTCTAAATACCCTTTTCCTACGAAGACACCGTTCTTCGTAAGCACAAAGTTGTTGGATTGGAACACTAGTTTGAATCTGGCTTTAACAAGTGCCGATCCTGAAACTAAGTTCTTCATAATGTCGGGAACATGGAGCACATCAATGAAAGTTAGCTCCTTCCCAGACGTCATTTTTAGAACAACTGTCCCGAGTCCAACAATTGAGGACGTCGTGGAATTGCCCATATAGAGCTTTCTTCCACTTATCGGGGTGTACTTGGAGAACATCGCCTTGTTCGAACAGACGTGGCAGGTTGCTCCAGTATCGATCCACCACTGCTTCGGGTTGTCCACCAAATTGGCTTCGAACACGACCGCAGTGAGATCTAGAGTGCTGAGATCTATGTCAGAGGAGGTTGCGACTTGGTTCGCAACATTCTTCTGGCTCTTGGTTGTCTTCTTCGGGCGTCTGCAGTCTTTGGACATGTGTCCTGACTTTCCACAATTATAGCACGTGCCCTTGAACTTTTTGCCTTGAGCCTTCTGGTTCGGTTGCTTCGGCTTCTTAGCTTTTGGTACCATCAGGTTGGACATCTCATCGACTGTCCGCTTTGTTCCTCTAGAGTCGGATAATTTTCGATTATCATCCTCTATTCGCAGCCGCAGGATGAGGTCTTCAAGTCCCATCTCCTTCTACTTGTGCTTTAGGTAATTTTTGAAATCCTTCCATGACGGAGGGAGTTTCTCGATTAGCACAGCAACTTTGAATGACTCATTCAGCGTCATTCCTTGGGCGTCCAAATCATGCATTATCACTTGCATGTCTTGGACCTGAGACGTGACACTCTTGGAATCCACCATTTTGAAATCCAAAAACCGGCCGACGATGAATTTTTTCAGTCCGGCATTTTCGGTTTTGTATTTCTTCTCCAGTGATTCCCACAGTGACTTAGCCGTGTCCATTATGCAATATACGTTATATAGCGCATTGTCCAGCGCATTAAGAATGTAATTGCGGCACAGGAAGTCTCTGTGTGACCACGCATCGCGAGCAGCCTGGATCCCGGAATTTTTTTCCGTAGCGGCTGGCGGGTCTTCACGCAGGAACCGTACAAGGTTCAGCGTGGTTAGGTAGAACAACATCTTTTGCTGCCATCTTTTGAAGTCAGCTCCGTTGAATTTCTCCGGCTTCTCAGCGTGAGGGACGGTGGTGGGTATATCGTTGATTTTGAAGTCGGCTCCGTTCGACTTCTCGGTGTGAGGGACGACGGCGGTTGGTACATCGTTGACTCTGGCCATATCAGTTTGCCGATTAACTTTATTGTAGAGCGGATTCTCTCAACTTGGTGTGGTGGTGTAGTTGGTTACCATCTCAAAGTTGTTGGATTGGAACACTAGTTTGAATCTGGCATTAACAAGTGCCGATCCTGAAACTAAGTTCTTCCTGATGTCGGGAACATGGAGCACATCAATGAGAGTTAGCTCCTTCCCATACGTCATTTTTAGAACAACTGTCCCGAGTCCAACAATTGAGGACGTCGTGGAATTGCCCATATAGAGCTTTCTTCCACTTATCGGGGTGTACTTGGAGAACATCGCCTTGTCCGAACAGATGTGGCAGGTTGCTCCAGTATCGATCCACCACTGCTTCGGGTTGTCCACCAAATTGGCTTCGAACACGACCGCAGTGAGATCTAGAGTGCTGAGATCTATGTCAGAGGAGGTTGCGACTTGGTTCGCAACATTCTTCTGGCTCTTGGTTGTCTTCTTCGGGCGTCTGCAGTCTTTGGACATGTGTCATGACTTTCCACAATTGTAGCACGTGCCCTTGAACTTTTTGCCTTGAGCCTTCTGGTTCGGTTGCTTCGGCTTCTTAGCTTTTGGTTCCGTCAGGTTGGACATCTCGTTGACTGTCCGCTTTGTTCCTCTAGAGTCGGATAATTTTCGATTATCCTCCTCTATTCGCAGCCGCAGGATGAGGTCTTCAAGTCCCATCTCCTTCTACTTGTGCTTTAGGTAATTTTTGAAATCCTTCCATGACGGAGGGAGTTTCTCGATTAGCACAGCAACTTTGAATGACTCATTCAGCGTCATTCCTTGGGCGTCCAAATCATGCATTATCACTTGCATGTCTTGGACCTGAGACGTGACGCTCTTGGAATCCACCATTTTGAAATCCAAAAACCGGCCGACGATGAATTTTTTCAGTCCGGCGTTTTCGGTTTTGTGTTTCTTCTCCAGTGATTCCCATAGTGACTTAGCCGTCTCTATTATGCAATATACGTTATATAGCGCATTGTCCAGCGCATTAAGAACGTAATTGCGGCACAGGAAGTCTCCGTGTGACCACGCATCGCGAGCAGCCTGGATCCCGAAATTATTTTCCGTAGCGGCTGGCGGGTCTTCACGCAGGAACCGTACAAGGTTCAGCGTGGTTAGGTAGAACAACATCTTTTGCTGCCATCTTTTGAAGTCAGCTCCGTTGAATTTCTCCAGCTTCTCAGCGTGAGGGACGGTGGTGGGTATATCGTTGATTTTGAAGTCGGCTCCGTTCGACTTCTCGGTGTGAGGGACGACGGCGGTTGGTACATCGTTGACTCTGGCCATATCAGTTTGCCGAATAACTTTATTGTAGAGCGGATTCTCTTAACTTGGTGTGGTGGTGTAGTTGGTTACCATCTCAATGTTGTTGGATTGGAACACTAGTTTGAATCTGGCTTTAACAAGTGCCGATCCTGAAACTAAGTTCTTCCTGATGTCGGGAACATGGAGCACATCAATGAGAGTTAGGTCCTTCCCAGACGTCATTTTTAGAACAACTGTCCCGAGTCCAACAATTGAGGACGTCGTGGAATTGACCATTTAGAGCTTTCTTCCACTTATCGGGGTGTACGTGGAGAACATTGCCTTGTCCGAACAGATGTGGCAGGTTGCTCCAGTATCGATCCACCACTGCTTCGGGTTGTCCACCAAATTGGCTTCGAACACGACCGCAGTGAGATCTAGAGTGCTGAGATCTATGTCAGCGGAGGTTGTGACTTGGTTCGCAACATTCTTCTGGCTCTTGGTTGTCTACTTCGGGCGTCTGTAGTCTTTGGACATGTGTCATGACTTTCCACAATTGTAGCACGTGCCCTCGAACTTTTTGCCTTGAGCCTTCTGGTTCGGTTGCTTCGGCTTCTTAGCTTTTGGTTCCGTCAGGTTGGACATCTCGTCGACTGTCCGCTTTGTTCCTCTAGAGTCGGATAATTTTCGATTATCCTCCTCTATTCGCTGCCGCAGGATGAGGTCTTCAAGTCCCATCTCCTTCTACTTGTGCTTTAGGTAATTTTTGAAATCCTTCCATGACGGAGGGAGTTTCTCGATTAGCACATCAACTTTGAATGACTCATTCAGCGTCATTCCTTCGGCGTCCAAATCATGCATTATCACTTGCATGTCTTGGACCTGAGACGTGACGCTCTTGGAATCCACCATTTTGAAATCCAAAAACCGGCCGACGATGAATTTTTTCAGTCCGGCGTTTTCGGTTTTGTATTTCTTCTCCAGTGATTCCCACAGTGACTTAGCCGTCTCCATTATGCAATATACGTTATATAGCGCATTGTCCAGCGCATTAAGAACGTATTTGCGGCACAGGAAGTCTCCGTGTGACCACGCATCGCGAGCAGCCTGGATCCCGGAATTATTTTCCGTAGCGGCTGGCGGGTCTTCACGCAGGAACCATACAAGGTTCAGCGTGGTTAGGTAGAACAACATCTTTTGCTGCCATCTTTTGAAGTCAGCTCCGTTGAATTTCTTCGGCTTCTCGGCGTGAGGGACGGCGGTGGGTATATCGTTGATTTTGAAGTCGGCTCCGTTCGACTTCTAGGTGTGAGGGACGACGACGGTTGGTACATCGTTGACTCTGGCCATATCAGTTTGCCGAATAACTTTATTGTAGAGCGGATTCTCTCAACTTGGTGTGGTGGTGTAGTTGGTTACCATCTCAAATTAACATACAAGAGGTCTCCAGTTCGATTCCTCTTGACGTCAATTATTTTATAATAATTGCACCAATATCGTTTTACGATGTTGGAAATTTATTCCTTCAATAATTCTGAATATATCTCCTCGGTATTTGACTTAGTCGATTCACGACCGTCGGAACTTCCGGGAGGTTGCTTTCGGAGGAAGCAAACTGATTGGTATTTCACGTCGAGGCTAGTGTTGGACACTATCTCCGTAAAACGATATTGCTCCGCTACTAGTGCTCACGGATAGCAGCAATTCGTTTCCAAGATACAACGACGTCGTCTCGGAATAGTAGCACTTCAAATTCTGAGACCGGCGAACCTTCCGTAGGTTTCTCGGACTCTCGATGCAGAAGAGGGAGGAGTGCAAATGCTTATGGATTGCAATGCTTGAATAAATGAAATGATCTAGTGGAGGGATCTATTTATATTGAGTGAAGAGGTAAGTACCCTTTGGTTCGGACAGATCTGGACCGTTCATAACGAAAGGGTATAACCCTTTAAAGGTCATTTAATCTCGTCCCTTGATCTGAAGAGTTATAACTCTTCAGATCCATCTTGATCTCGGCAGTCAAATTAGAACATTTAATCCGACGCCTCAGATCCATTCTCCTTCTTCACATTCAGATCTTTAATCCGACGCTCCAGATCGCACCTTCTTGCGAACTGTCCAGATCTTTGATCCGACGGCCACCATTGAGCGTATCTTGAACAATTAATTTCTCATTCACCCTTATTCGGTTTTGAGCAAATAAATAGTCCAGATTTATCTACGCGAAACGTAGATTTCGATTTTGAAGTCAAACTTGACTTTCAACGATCGATGGCAACAAAATCGTATTCAACAATCCCCCACATGAATGGAAATTAATGCATGTATTGCATATATGCATGCTGACACTTTACAAGAGTCCAATCGATAAGTCAATGCATCGGGAAAGGTAGCTTGTGGCTTTGAACCTTCCGTAGTGGAATGCTATCGAGCATACTAGGCTGCGCAGTGATCGTGATGTCTTGAACTGCTCAGCTGTTAGTGTATACTAAGACAATAACACCCACACAGAGACTTATCTCACCCACTTTTAGTTCTCATGGTTGGTTCCGTTTCGGCCATGGACACCTTCTTGGATTCATGAGTGTTTCATTGAAGCGGCCTGTCTTCACACTCACATAGGTGACACTTCTATCAAGAGTATCCTGTAACGCCCGCCCTTATATCTACCCTCAAGGCGGGGTTACGTACATTCAATCATATAGTAATATTTTTTTTCTATTTCTATCTCCTAGCATGACATTAAAACAACAATGCAAGGGCTTAAGAGAACTAGGTACTTATTAAGTGACATTATATAACATGATAGGTTCACATATTATTTCACACCATAATATAATCCAATAAATCAAGTATATGAAAATTTCAAGTGTAACTATTATCATACAATATCAATCCTAATCACTATCATTCATTGTCAAGGAGCATAACATAAGCATAAATATGTAGATATAGAAATCTTTCTTCCCGAGCCACCACCCCACACATTTTCAGCCTCCTGCCTCTTCCTTCCATTTAAGTGTTATCTGCAGCATAAGACAACACATAAACTAGTAAGCACAATGCTTAGTAAGGATCCTGTCCTACTCGTAAAATCCGTGCGAAAGAATATAACATGTACACATAATTAATCATAAGTATAAGTTCATCAAAGCATATCAAACATCTAAGTTTCTAAGCATGCAGTATCAAGTACCATAAGCATACTCTTCACATATAACAAATGTTTTCAATGAATGTTTTCAAAACAATTCCATAATGGTATTACTTAAAAATACATCCATATCATATTGGGCCCTGTTGTGTACCAACTATCGCGCGGAAACTATTGCGCGTTCCCTAATGAATTGGGGTAGCGAGCCACCAATTCATTAGAGCAGGACCCTTCCGTCCTACCGAAGCCACGTTAACATGCACCCCGGATTTATTTAACGACCCCCTTCCGAGTCGGGTACACAACTTAAAAGTAAAATACTTATCATGCTGTTACATATATGCTAAGGAATACTCCATATTCACTCTTATGGGACACACCACTCTTCAAGGGTGCTCATGATCCCGTAGGGACACACCACACAACATAAGGGGTGCTCTTGATCCCATACTTATTTGAGTATCCCTTCAAGCATTTTAACATATCACATGCAATTTCATAAGTGTGCCCCATGGGCTATAAGACATGCTCATACATACATCATATTTCATGCATGTCCATACATACATCATATTTCACACATGTTCATACATACATCATATTTCATACTTGTTCATACATGCATCATATTTCATACATGTTTATACATACATCATATTTCATACCTGTTCATACATATATCATATTCCATACATGTTCATACATACATCATATTTCATACATGCACATACATATTATTTTGCTAAACATAATCATGTCCCGTAGGGTAGTTTAGCCTTCACATATTATTCATGCAACTTATTAAACATAAAGCATATCATGAGATAATTATACAACCCTAAACCTTAGTCCTTCTAGGGTTGACCGAAACTTAAGCATAGGAAAATTTAGTGTTTTGAACTAAATATTCTCACATACATTCATACAACCACCTTGTATACACTATCTTACAATACATTAAACATGGATATATTTTAGGATAATTCAACCCTCACTAACCCCTTTTTTTCTAGGCCTTGGCCGAAACCCATCCAAGTTCTAAACCCTATGTTTTGTTTACAACACATTGAAGGATACATATACACATATACTCTAAGTGCTAAGGGGTTTACTTATGTAACAAAAAGGAACCAAAAGCCTTCCCCAAGGGGGGTGGCCGAAACTCCTTCAAGAACAAAACCCTACAATTTTGTTCATAACACCATGAAGAAAAACACATATACATATACCTTAAGTTCCAAAGGTCTACTCATGTATCAAGGGGTAACCAAGGTACCCTTTTTGGGTGTTGGCCGAAACCTTCACAAGGGTGTAACCCTAGGTTTTGTTCACAACAATTTGCATAAACCACATATACATATATCCTAAGTTCCAAAAGTCTACTCATGTAACCAAAAAGGAACCAAGGCCTTCCCTCAAGGGGGTGGCCGAAACCTTCCAAGGGTGAAACCCTAGTTTTTTTCCTTCCTTTTGTTCATGCCATCATGAAGAAAATTATCACACATACATACTCTAAGTCTCAAAAGTCTTCTCATGTATCAAGGAAAGAACCAAGGCCTTCCCCTAAGGGGGGTGGCCGAAACATACAAAGGGGAAAAAGTCCCCATTTCCTAAAACAATCAAGGAGAAAACATACTATAACTATTACACTGCAGGCGAGGGGATACTTACATCCTTTCGCTTGATTTTCTCCTTCTCTAACCTCTTAAGATGCCCTTGGTTGAAGGAAGGTTAGTATTTCCCTTATTTGCCTTCTCTTAGCAATCTTGGCCCTAGTAGAAGGCAAGAACCTTAAAGGGTTTTTCTTCCTTCCAATTCCCTAGGGTTAAAACCCTAGGGTTTACTTTTCGAAAATGGAGAGGGAGAAGAAGAGAATTTCGGTGATGAGGGGAGGAAGAAGAAGAGAAAGAGGAAGTTATTCCAACTTCCCTTATTTATACTTTTCTCATGAAAAGACATGTCTCTTCACCTCCCTAGCTTTTAACAAGCATGTTTCTTATTCCCTCTACAAGAAACATTGCTTGGTTCATTGGTTATGACATGGTGAGTACTCCTAGGAGGTTCAAGGTTCAATCCTTGCTTCCTCCTTTTTATCACATTTTGCACTAATCCATATCAAAGCCCATTAAGCCAAGCCCATCATGAAATTTCATAATATTAATTATATTCCATGATTTCACAATATTTTCATAATATTTCATGATAATATTTCATATTTATGAATTCATATATTTCATAATATTCTATGATAATATATCATGAATTTCATAATATTTCATATTTATGAATTCATAATATTTCATAATATTTCATGATACTATTTCATGAATTCCATAATATTTCATATTTATGAATTCATAATATTTCATGATAATATTTCATATTTATGAATTCATATATTTCATAATATTCTATGATAATATATCCTGAATTTCATAATATTTCATATTTATAAATTCATAATATTTCATAATATTTCATGATACTATTTCATGAAATTTCATAATATTTCATATTTATGAATTCATAATATTTCATAATATTTCATGATACTATTTCATGAATTCCATAATATTTCATATTTATGAATTCATAATATTTCATGATAATATTTCATATGGGAAATTTTGGGGCGTTACATATCCTACCATACTCCACCTTAAACGTATAGAAGTCATTAAAAGCATAAGCTTATCCTCACTACATGTGGTAGGACAGCACCAAATCATCCTAGGATTGGGATAGTAGAGATAATTATTTCTCTTGTGCTGTTACACAACTTCTGTAACTTCGTTGTCCCATTAAACCAAGATCTTAGGATCTCCAGTCAACAAGGTTGGGTTACCGCTACAGTCATTTTTAGTTGTAGATTTTCAATCCCATTCCTCTTGATGAGCAGTATACTTGATCTCGATTTAGCCCCTTCGTTAGGGGATCTGCCAAATTATCCTTAGATTTGACATAATCGATTGCAATCACTCCGTTCGAGATCAACTGCCTAATGGTATTATGTCGACGACGTATATGTCGTGATTTACCATTATACATACTACTCTGTGCCCTTCTAATTGCCGATTGACTATCACAGTGGATAAGTACGGCGGGCACAGGTTTTATCCAGCTCGGAATATCTTCCAAGAAATTCCGCAACCATTCAGCTTCTTCAGCTGCTTTATGAAGTGCTATAAACTCGGATTCCATTGTTGATCGAGCTATGCATGTTTGCTTGGTGGATTTCCAAGATACTGCTCCTCCACCGATCGTGAATACATATCCACTAGTGGATTTGGAGTCTTTTGTATCGGAGATCCAATTAGCATCACAATATCCCTCCAAGACTGCGGGATACTTTCCATAATGTAATCCGTAGTTCATAGTATATTTTAAATATCTAAGAACTCGCATCACTGCTTTCCAATGGGTGTCGTTTGGATTGCTCGTAAAACGACTCAGTTTGTTGACCACACAGGCAATATCCGGACGAGTACAGTTTGTGAGATACATCAAACTGTTGGTGCAGACAGCACCCAAGTCGAACCAGTGTTTTGATCAATGGCAAAGGGTTCAAAAGTTAAGATGTTTTATTTTTCTAACATACTACTTGAGTGTGCAGATTAAAGTCCTAGCGAAGGACTGCTAGGCACCTAGCGAAGGACTGCTGGGCACCTAGCGAAGGGCTGCTAGGAGTTGAAGACCTGGCGAAGGATTGCTGGGCACCAGGCAAAGGATTGCCTGGAACCGAAGACCTGGCGAAGGACTGCTGGTCACCAGGTGACGGACTGCCTGGAACTGAAGACCTGGCGATGGACTGCCTGGAACTGAAGACCTGGCGAAGGACTGCTGGGCACCATGCGAAGGACTGCCTGGAACTGAAGACTTGGCGAAGGACAGCTAGGCACCTGGCGAAGGACTGCTGGGCAAAAGTCCAACCGGAGGAGCCGGTTGGCATCAGGTAAATTCTCCTGAGAGGAGTAGGTGAGGACGCGTTCCCCGTCGAGGGAACAGTAGGTGTCGGTTCGACCTAGGGTTCCATTTTGGAGACCCAAAGTCAGAACCAAGACAGCTAAGGTTGTATAAACCTAATACTCTATTGTTTCATATTGTTTTGGACTAACCCTGGATGTAGGACCGAAGGAACGTGTGTCTGCAGCTCAGAATGCCCAAAGGAGAGAGGCAAGTAGCTGAGCAGGGTGCCCCCAGTGTCCCGGGCGCCCCCAAGGCCAATACAAAACAAGTGAAGCAAAGAAGTACTTTGGTAGCTTACTGGGCGGGGCGCCCCCATGCTCCCGGGCGCCCCTGCGTCCTGGGCGCCCCCAGTGCCCAGGGCGCCATGGGCATAAGCCAGCGAAGCGGATAAACCTCATCCAGTCGAGAATTCCGCTGAAACAGTCAACCAGGGCGCCCCCTGCTTCCCGGGCACCCCCGTCAAGGTTCATCCCTATTTTGGAGGGATAAAACGTTGACCGAGACTGTTGCGGATCAAAGGCCACGTGGGGGGGGGGGGGGGGGGGGGACGCCCCCAACGTTCAGGGCGCCCCGGGAGGCTATAAAAAGCCCCTCGACCCCAAGGCTTCGAACAACAATTTCTTCCAACGCATTCACGCTCTTCTACTCCCGTGCTCTGCTCCGGAAACCTCCCGACTCGAGATACATGCACCGACGACGTCCCTCTACTCCGAAAATACAATCTACACCGGACGTCGGTAACGAAGAGCTGCTTTTAAGTTTATTGTACTATTCTTGCAATACATTTTGTAAACTGTCTTTGCGCACATATAGAATTGCCCGCAGTAAACGGTCAACGACCGTGGGCCTTGGAGTAGGAGCCGACCGCGACTCTGAACCAAGTAAAATCGTGGTGTTCGCGTGTGTTTTACTTTATTTATTTCCGCTGCTAATTCTCTTTTACGAATCCGAACGTTTTACGATATTCAGCCCCCTCTATTGTTTCTCTCGATCCAACAAGTGGTATCAGAGCGGGGAAGCTCATATTTGGTGCAACCACCAATTTGAGAATTTTTCGGATTTTTTTTCGAAATCTTTTTAATTTTTTTCTTTCGTTCGAAATTTTTCTCGTTAATCGAGGTTGGTGCAACACCCCTCGACAAATAGTTTTCTTTTACTTCCCGCACTACTAATCCAAGACCAAGTCTTGGGATATCTCTTTCCTTTTTCTTTTAGTTTCAGTTAAATGGCCATGCAAGAAGGATTAAGCACAGCCAGACCTCCACTTTTCAGTGGAGAAGACTTTTCCTACTGGAAAAGTCGAATGGAGGTCCACCTGAAAACTCAGGTGGACATGTGGATAATCATCCAGTCTGGACTAGAGATTCCAAAGACTGCCGAAGGAGTACCACAGACCTACACAGAGTGGGATACCGCTCTGAAACGAAAGATTGAAGCTGATGCTAAAGCAACCCAGACCCTCCAATGCGGCCTAACAAAAGAGGAGCTGAACCGGGTGGGTCCATTCAACAGTGCCAAGGAGCCGTGGGGCAAGCTGATCGAGCTGCACGAAGGAACTTCCGACACTCGAATCAGCAAGAGAGATCTCCTCCTGAACAAGCTGTACACGATCAAGATGAATGACAACGAAACAGCAGCCCAGCTCCATGCCAGAATTCAGGAGTTAATGAACGGACTTCACACAATCGGTCACAAGGTAGAAAACCGTGACTTGATAAGGTACGCTCTCAACGCTTTCCCGAGAAACACCTTGTGGGCATCTATGGTAGATGCATACAAGGTTTCAAGGGACCTTTCAAAAATAAAGTTAGATGAACTATTTTCTGAATTAGAGTTGCATGAGCAGACTAACTGCAATCTGGCCGAAAAAGACATCGCTTTTCTTGCAGGTAAAGCTGGAAAGACAACCAAGAAAAAACCTCAACCTGCACCTGAGTCTGATTCAGACTCAGACTCAGAAGACACCGAGGGAAATCGACCAAAGCTGGTTCAGCTAGCCCGAGACTACTACAAAGAACTGAAGAACCAGACCAACAGAAGAAAAGCCAGCCGAAGAAAGGAAGAACCAGATGAACTCTCAAATGACAAGAACAAACCAAACGTGACTTGCTACGAGTGCAAGAAGAAGGGTCACTACAAGACGGAGTGTCCGAACCTAAAGGAGACCAAGAAGACTAGAAGGAAAAAGGCACTTCAGGAAACCTGGGACGAGTCCTCCTCCTCCGAAGAAGAAGAGGTCCCACAGTCGAACCTGCTAGCCCTAACTGCCTCAGAAGAAATCGAAACCGAGTCAGAGTCGGAGCCGGACGACGACAAACTTACATTCTCAAAGGACGGCGAAATAACTATAAGTGGTTTTTCAAGAATTCAATTAAATGAGTTAATTTCTTATCTTTCTCGAGATTTGGCAAAAGCTAAACTCCGAGTTGAATCTCTCCGACAGGAAGTAAAACTCCTGAAAGAGAGAGCTGACTCTAGACCCTTAACTGAGAAAGTTCAAGAAGGAACCTCTACTCAAGTTGAAAAACTTGAGAAAGAGAACTCCTCCTTGAAAACTCAAGTTAAGGACCTTAGATCAGCTTTAGAACGATTCACTTCTGGTTCCAAGGGTCTTGACATGATTCTTGGAAAACAGAAGTCAGTTATAAATCGATCCGGACTAGGCTATAGAACCAAATCTAGACAAAGATCCTACTATGCTGTACTGAACCAGTCCAGACCTAAAGTTCAGGCATGGGTACCCAAACTGTGCCTGAACAAACAAACTGGATCAAATCAGTATTGGATCCCCAAGGACAAGATTCACATCTTGCCAAACCATTATCGTGGCTTTAGTCCAGGGGGAGCCAAATTAAAAACAATATTTATTGCTAGATAAAATTCAATTCTTGTTTACAAATTGCATGATTGCTTGTTAATTTAATTTCTGCAATTTACCATGTTTAGATTTAGGAATGGTTAGATAAGGACTGAACCAACTTAACTGAAATTTGAACAATATAGTATTGGATGGAGGTGAGATGATAGTACGTTAGGGAAGCCAATTCTAATAAGCTCAAGTATACTCTACTTGGTCTCTTTAGACTGGTGAAACTAGCCGAAGCTACCGATCCAAGACCCAAGCTAGTTAGACCAGAATTTTTCAAGAAATAGTTTTGAAAATGAAATTTCATTAAAAGACTTTGTCAAGGAAAGGGTTGATGATCCAATAAGGCTACGGCCAAAGAAGGCCTAGTGCCTCGCCAAGACCTGGAAGCCAATTTTTGAAATTCAAATTCAAACTATTCTTTGTCAAATTCGAATCTAACACAAAGTTTCAGTTGATTGTAGATTCAAACATTTTTTTAAACAAACTCAAAGTCAACTGTTTTCAAAATTAAATTAAGTTTTTCAAAATAAATCATAATTTTTCAAATTAATTTTAACTACCAAAACCTGTCTCACAAAACCCGTAAGACTAACGTGATTGATAACCCTAGATTGGGCGAGACGACAAACTTAACTTAATCAAAATTCATTTAATAACTGTATTTTTTGCTTAATTACAAACATTTAGTTTAGAACGACACTGACTTAACGCTAGTCAAATCATGGTCAAAGTAATCAAACCATGATCAAAGTAGTCAAACCATGGTCAAAATAGTCAAACCATGGTCAAAGTAGTCAAACCATGATCAAAATAGTCAAACCATGATCAAAATAGCCAAACCATGGTCGAAGTGGTCAAACCATGGTTAAACCAGTCACATCCGGTCAAACCTGGTCAAACAGGTCTATCCCGGGCGCCCGTGAACCCTCGGGCGCCCCCACCTTGTCCTGCCTATCTCCTTCAATGCGAAAACCTGCAAAAGAAATTGACAAGGGCGCCCGGGTCCTCACGGGCGCCCCCATAGCCATGGTCAAAAGCAAGAAAGCTGCCAAAAGGTAGCTGCAGCCCTGCGGGGGGCGCCCTGGCTCGCTGGGGCGCCCTCATACTCTAGGGCGCCCGGGAATGCCCTATAAAAGGGCTCCATGCACCCATCTTTCTCTCCACACCCAAACTTCTTCTTCTCTCCAACTCCCTTCCTTCCAAGAGACCTTGCAACCCTCTCAAGCTCTCATCCTCGACAATGCCTCCCCGAGCTGCCACCCGGTATAATGTTATTTGCATTTAAGTTAATTTTAACTTTCTTTAATGCAATTCCTTCATATTCCTTCATATTTTCCTTAAATGCAATTCCTTTATAATGTTAGAAAACGCCGAGCAAACCAAGCAAACCTCGGTACCGAACCTAGTCCCAATCCTAGGTTCCCAACTTTAGCACTTTGTAACAAGTTTGCTCAAACAACCTATAAGCCCATAAAAACTAGTTATCTCAATAGACAATTCTTCACCCAATCTTGTCCCTTAGCAATGAATGCTATAAATATTTACCAACTCGACAATCTCGTATTCTGCACTCATTCAATTAACACATCCTTATGTGCAGAATTCTATAATAACATAATTAGACAAGATGGTCTTATGTTCGTCACCACTGTCCAAGGGATTCCCCTGACAATCACACCTACACTACTCAACCGGTTTCTTGGACTACAACCCTCACAGTCCACCTTTTGTTGTTACCCTCCTAGGGAGCCTCCCTTTGATGCTCCCTACTCTCACATCACCCTAGACACCCTACACTCCTACTTCTATACGCATGTTAGAAACCCCCTGGATAGACGATTTCAGTCTGTTGACCTTCAAGTCCAGGACTACGCTCTATATAGAGTTATAGTTCGATGCATTCTGCCGTTATCCACTAGAGACGTTGCTACCATGCGACCATTTCACACCTTCCTCCTATACGCACTGACTCATCAGCTTGATATCGACATAGGACTACACATGTTCCATGCGATCCTACATGCATCCAGTGTTACCACGCAGGGGCGGGTACACACTCCCTATTGCCACATCATCACTTCCATTCTACATCACCACGGTCGTAACATTACCGAGGGAGAGATGGCCACATTAACCGACTTCGATGAGATAGGCTATAGGAACTTCTCCCTAGCTGGTATAGAGATTTCGGGTACCGGGGTTTTGTCCTGGAGACGTCAGAGAGTCGGACCCCAGATTGACTCAGATGAGGAGGTTGACGTCGATGTGGCCGATCTGGCAGCCGAGTCTCGTGCGCACATAGACGAGCCACCACCACTGACGATCGACTAGCGCTTCACTCAGATGCAGACGGAGCTCCATAGCCTCCGAGAGGAGGTCGAGGCTTACCACTTCGAGCAGATGGACGCTCGAAGAGCTGATCGAGAAGTAGATGACGCTCGATACACTGAGATGATGTCACTACTCAGAACATGGCAGCCCAACTCTTCTGACCATCCTGGACCCTCCTCCTAGATTTGATTAGCATTGTACTAGTGACTACTTGACTGCCCCTACTCAGTAGGGTTGACTCATGCTTGACCTGTATGACTGTGCTAGTTTTCTCTTTTACCAGCTAGCTTATTAAGTTAGATCATTTGCTCTCCTTAACTATCTGATCATTAGTTAGGATTATGCTTGGTAGAATAGGTTTACTCTACTTTTGGTTTTCTGACTACTTTATTTGATTTGAAAAATTAATTTTTAAAATAGTTTTAAAAACTGCTGTACTTGATTTCAAAATCAGTTTTTACTTAGTTTGAATTTTTTTTTAAAATTTTTCGACTTAGTTTTATTTTAAAACTACCCCCTTCAAAACTAGGGCTTTTTCGCAAAATGGACTTAGCCTAGGCCCTAACCCTAGAACTGCATGCACCTATAGATTTAGAAACCAGCATCTCACAAGCACCTTAGGGTACTGTTGATTGATAACCTAGAATGAGTTGTGATGCTTAGGTCTTTGCCTTAATTCAAGATGCTTTAAGTCAGTGCATCTGCAGTAATTGGGGCACTAAATACAACTTAAACAGTAATCAAGTTAAGTGTCAAGTTTAGAAAATCTAACTTGAACAGAACACTTAACTCGACTAACCCTAGCGAAAACTACTGGTTATAACAGTTAGTAAGTAGCTAATTGAGTTAGACAGGTCCCTACAGAGATGAGTTAAATTGGTTTGATTCAGTTCATCTTGCATTGGTTCAGTACAGCACATTAATTTTTTTATGCAATTTATTTATGCAATTTATTTTTTCTGCTATATTGCTTTGTTTTTGATATATGGCAAAGGGGGAGATATAGGAAAGGAGAGAAGCGTAAAATTTTTTTTTCTTTATCCTTTCTTCAAAAAGCACTTAATCTATTTGTTTTCAAAAGTACTAAGTTTTTCTCCAAAGTTTCTCTAAGTTAAGCAGCTTTCAAATTTTTTTCTGGTACTCAAACTTAAAGCTGCTTTCAAATTTTTTTTGGTACTTAAAACTAAAGATGCTTTCAAATTTTTTTTTTGGTACTTAAACTTAAAGTTGCTTTCAAAGTACTTAAACTAAAGTCATTTTCAAAAATCTTTTTAAACACTTAAAATCAAGCTGTGTTTCAAAAAGATCTTTTTGGTACTTAAAGCTTAAGCAGTTGTAAAGTTAAGCTATGGTTCTAAGAACTTAAAACTTCAGAAGATGCTTCTTTTCTATTTTTAAGTGTAAATCTTCAAAAGTGTTTAAGTGTTTAAGTCTAAAGCTTCTTTTGAAAATTGTTTGAAAAATTAATTCCATCTTTAAACTTAGAAACCCCACGAACTTTTGAAAAATCTAGGGGGAGATTTCTTCCAGGGGGAGGAAACTAAAAATTCAATTCATCTGTTATGATTAACTTGACTTTTTGAACCGGGTTGCTATAAATAAAAAAGGGAGAGATTGTTGGTGCAGACAGCACCCAAGTCGAACCAGTGTTTTGATCAATGACAAAGGGTTCAAAAGTTAAGATGTTTTGTTTTTCTAACATACTACTTGAGTGTGCAGATTAAAGTCCTAGCAAAGGACTGCTAGGCACCTAGCGAAGGACTGCTAGGCATCAGAACCCTAAGACCCAGCGAAGGGCTGTTGGGCACCTAGTGAAGGGCTGCTAGGAGTTGAAGACCTGGCGAAGGACTGCTGGGCACCAGGCAAAGGACTGCCTGGAACTGAAGACCTGGCGAAAGACTGCTGGTCACCAGGCGAAGGACTGCCTGGAACTGAAGACCTGGCAAAGGACTACTGGGCACCAGGCGAAGGACTGCTTTGAACTGAAGACCTGGCGAAGGACAGCTAGACACCTGGCGAAGGACTGCTGGGCAAAAGTCCAACCGGAGGAGCCGGTTGGCATCAGGTAAATTCTCCTGAGAGGAGTAGGTGAGGACGCGTTCCCCGTCGAGGGAACAATAGGCGTCGGTTCGACCTAAGGTTCCATTTTGGAGACCCAAAGTCAGAACCAAGACAGCTAAGGCTGTATAAACCTAATACTCTATTGTTTCATATTGTTTTGGACTAACCCTGGATGCAGGACCGAAGGAACGTGTGTCTGCACCTCAGAATGCCCAAAGGAGAGAGGCAAGTAGCTGAGCAGGGCGCCCCCAGTGTCCCGGGTGCCCCCAAGGCCAATACAAAACAAGTGAAGCAAAGAAGTGCTTCGGTAGCTTACTGGGCGGGGCGCCCCCATGCTCCCGGGCGCCCCTTGCGTCCCGGGCGCCCCCTGCGTCCCGGGCGCCCCCAGTGCCCAGGGCACCCCGCGCTTAAGCCAGCGAAGCGGATAAACCTCATCCAGCCGAGAAGTCCGCTGAAACAGTCAACCAGGGCGTCCCCTGCTTCCCGGGCGCCCCCGTCAAGGTTCATCCCTATTTTGGAGGGATAAAACGTAGACCGAGACTGTTGCGGATCAAAGGCCATGTGGGGGGGGGGCGCCCCCAACGTTCAGGGTGCCCTGGGAGGCTATAAAAAGCCCCTCGACCCCAAGGCTTCGAACAACAATTTCTTCCAACGCATTCACGCTCTTCTACTCCCGCGCTCTGCTTCGGAAACCTCCCGACTCGAGATACAAGCGCCGACGACGTCCCTCTGCTCCGAAAATACAATCTACACCGGACGTCGGTAACGAAGAGCTGCTTTTAAGTTTACTGTACTATTCTTGTAATACATATTGTGAATTGTTTTTGCGCACATATAGAATTGCCCGCAGTAAACGGTCAACGACCGTGGGCCTTGGAGTAGGAGCCGACCGCGACTCCGAACCAAGTAAAATCGTGGTGTTCACGTGTGTTTTACTTTATTTATTTCCGCTGCTAATTCTCTTTTACTAATCCGAACGTTTTACGATATTTACCCCCCTCTATCGTTTCTCTCGATCCAACACAAACTACCAATTATCCGGGAATATTCCAATTGCGATATGGGTTCACCATGGTTTTTCGCTAAGTGTTGACTTAGATCCATAGGTGTTTTTACAGTAGAGAGATCGTATGCATTGAATCTATTCAATACTGACTCTACATAATGGGATTGTGTTAAAACTATCCCATCGGACGTCCTGAGAATTTTAATTCCCAATATGACATCTGCTCGACCCATATCTTTCATGTCGAAACTATTGGTCAACATTTTCTTAGTACTCATGATGACATCATGATTACTTCCCATTATGAGCATGTCGTCTACGTATAGACAGACGATTACATAACTCTCAGGTGTGCTTTTGACATAAATGCATTTGTCACATTCATTTATTCTGAATTCGTTTGATAACATTATTTTGTCAAATTTTTCGTGCCATTGCTTTGGTGCTTGTTTAAGTCCGTACAATGACTTAACAAGTAGACACACCTTTCCCTCAGTTCCAGGAGCTATGGACCCCTCGGGTTGCTCCATGTAGATTTCTTCTTCCAACTCACCATTTAAGAACGCAGTCTTAACATCCATTTGGTGTATTTCAAGGTCATACAATGTTGCAATGACTATCAGCACTCGTATGGATGTAATCCTTGTCACCGGTGAGTAGGTATCGAAGTAATCAAGGCCTTCCTGTTGCTTGTACCCTTTAGCTACAAGTCTGGCCTTATACTTGTCAATCGATCCATCAGCTTTATACTTGCGTTTTAGTATCCACTTACAACCTAATGGTTTAGTACCAGAAGGAAGGTCTACTAATTCCCAAGTATGGTTATTCATGATGGACTCGATTTCACTATTGACAGTTTCTTTCCACAATGAGCCGTCGAGACCAGAGAGAGCTTCGCTTAGTGTTCTTGGGTCCATTTCTGACATGAATGTCATGAAATCCGGCCCGAACGATTTCTCAACTCTAGCTCGTTTGCTCCGACGTGGTTCTTCGCTTTGATTGTCAATAGCCCTTTTATGACAACTAAGTTCTGGAACATTATCTTTGTTAGAACATCCGTTGTCATTATTTTGAACGTTTTCCTTCTTATTTGGAAACACGTCTTCAAAAAATATTGCATTTCGAGATTCTATGGTTGTACCCACGTGAATATCAGGAATGTCTGACTTATGAACTATGAAGCAATATGCACTACTGTTTTGGGCATATCCGACAAATATTGCATCGAACGTTTTAGGTCCGATCTTAAGTTGCTTTGGCTTAGGTACTTTAACCTTTGCTAAGCACCCCTACACTTTCAAGTATTTGTACGATGGCTCGCGGCCTTTCCATAGTTCATATGGTGTTTTATCATTTTTCTTGTGAGGGATTTTGTTGAGAATGTGATTTGCTGATAATATGGCTTCCCCCCACAAATTCTGGGGTAAGCCTGAATTTATCAACAAAGCATTCATCATTTCCTTTAGTGTCCGATTTTTACGTTCGGCAACACCATTCGATTGAGGTGAGTAAGGTGCCGTTTTCTGATGGATAATTCCAGATTCTGAACAGAATTCATCAAATGGTGCACCATATTCTCCACCTCTATCGCTACGAATTATTTTAATTAATTTTTCAAGTTTATTTTCAACTTCCGTTTTATAGGTTCTGAAAGCTTCCAGGGCCTCGTCTTTACTTCTTAAAAGAAAGACATAACAGAACCTCGTGCAGTCATCGATAAAAGTAATGAAGTACTTTTTACCTCCTCTAGTTTGCACGAATTTCAAGTCACATAGATCACTATGTATTAATTCTAGAGGAGTCGTTGACCTTTCCACCGAATGAAAAGGTAGTCTCGTCATTTTCGCTTCCACTCACACTTCGCATTTGTGTGTTTCGTCAACATTGATGTTTGATAATAAGTTTAGTTTGACGAGACGTTTCAGAATATTATTATTGACATGCCCAAGCTGATCATGCCATAAATTAAAACACTCAACAACATAGCTAGAAGCTTTTAATTTATTACCATGAAAATTACGGTGTACAGTCATTACAACCATCTTGAATAAATTTTGTTCTAAATACCCTTTTCCTACGAAGACACCGTTCTTCGTAAGCACAAAGTTGTTGGATTGGAACACTAGTTTGAATCTGGCTTTAACAAGTGTCGATCTTGAAACTAAGTTCTTCCTGATGTCAGGAACATGGACCACATCAATGAGAGTTAGCTCCTTCCCAGACGTCATTTTTAGAACAACTATCCCGAGTCCAACAATTGAGGACGTCGTGGAATTGCCCATATAGAGCTTTCTTCCACTTATCGGGGTGTAGTTGGAGAACATCGCTTGTCCGAACAGACGTGGCGGGTTGCTCCAGTATCGATCCACCACTGCTTCAGGTTGTCCACCAAATTGGCTTCGAACACGACCGCAGTGAGATCCAGAGTGCTGAGATCTATGTCAGCGGAGGTTGCGACTTGGTTCGCAACATTCTTCTTGCTCTTGGTTGTCTTCTTCGGGCGTCTGCAGTCTTTGGACATGTGTCCTGACTTTCCACAATTGTAGCACGTGCCCTTGAACTTTTTGCCTTGAGCCTTCTGGTTCGGTTGCTTCGGCTTCTTAGCTTTTGGTTCCGTCAGGTTGGACATCTTGTCGACTGTCCACTTTGTTCCTCTAGAGTCGGATAATTTTCGATTATCCTCCTCTATTCGCAGCCGCAGGATGAGGTCTTCAAGTCCCATCTCCTTCTGCTTGTGCTTTAGGTAATTTTTGAAATCCATCCATGACGGAGGGAGTTTCTCGATTAGCGCAGCAACTTTGAATGACTCTTTCAGCGTCATTCCTTCGACGTCCAAATCATGCATTATCAGTTGCATGTCTTGGACCTAAGATGTGACGCTCTTGGAATCCACCATTTTGAAATCCAAAAACCGGCCGACGATGAATTTCTTCAGTCCGGCGTTTTCGGTTTTGTATTTCTTCTCCAGTGATTCCCACAGTGACTTAGCCGTCTCCATTATGCAATATACGTTATATAGCGCATTGTCCAGCGCATTAAGAACGTAATTGCGGCACAGGAAGTCTCTGTGTGACCACGCATCGCAAGCAGCCTGGCTCCCGAAATTATTTTCCGTAGCGGCTGGCGGGTCTTCACGCAGGAACCGTACAAGGTTCAGTGTGGTTAGGTAGAACAACATCTTTTGCTGCCATCTTTTGAAGTCAGCTCCGTTGAATTTCTCCGGCTTCTCGGCATGAGGGACGGCGGTGGGTATATCGTTGATTTTGAAGTCGGCTCCGTTCGACTTCTCGGCGTGAGGGACGACGGCGGTTGATACATCGTTGACTCTGGCCATATCAGTTTGCCGAATAACTTTATTGTAGAGCGGATTCTCTCAACTTGGTGTGGTGGTGTAGTTGGTTACCACATCAAATTAACATACAAGAGGTCTCCAGTTCGATTCCTCTTGACGTCAATTATTTTATAATAATTGCACCAATATCGTTTTACGATGTTGGAAATTTATTCCTTCAATAATTTCGAATATATCTCCTCGGTATTTGACTTAGTCGATTCACGACCGTCGGAACTTCCGGGAGGTTGCTTTCGGAGGAAGCAAACTGATTGGTATTTCACGTCGAGGCTAGTGTTGGACACTATCTCCGTAAAACGATATTGCTCCGCTACTGGTGCTCACGGATAGCAGCAATTCATTTCCAAGATACAATGACGTCGTCTCGGAATAGTAGCACTTCAAATTCCAAGACCGGCGAACCTTCCGTAGGCTTCTTGGACTCTCGATGCAGAAGAGGGAGGAGTGCAAATGCTAATGGAATGCAATGCTTGAATGAATGAAATGATCTAGTGGAGGGATCTATTTATATTGAGTAAAGAGGTAAGTACCCTTTGGTTCGGACAGATCTGGACCGTTCATAACGAAAGGGTATAACCCTTTTAAGGTCATTTAATCTCGTCCCTTGATCCATCTTGATCTCGGCCGTCAGATTAGAACATTTAATTCGACACCTCAGATCCATTCTCCCTCTTCACATTCAGATCTTTGATCCGACGCTCCAGATCGCATCGTCTTGCGAACTGTCCAGATCTTTGATCCGACGGCCACCATTGAGCGTATCTTGAACAATTAATTTCTCATTCACCCTTATTCGGTTTTGAGCAAATAAATAGTCCAGATTTATCTACGTGAAACGTAGATTTCGATTTTGAAGTCAAACTTGACTTTCAACGATCGATGGCATCAAAATCGTATACAACAGAATCATGCATGAGCTAAGTCTTGGTTGAAGAGACAAATTCCTACTGGGAGGCTAGGTGATTTAAGTCAGTGGTTAAGACTCGATAAATAAATTCTTATCTAAAAGACTAAGTGAATCAAGTCCTAGCAAATTCCTAACTAGAGGTTAGATGAATTAAATCCAAATGGTTAAGAATTGGCAAACAAATTCTTAGCCGGGTATTACGTGACTCAAGTCTAAGTGTATGGAATCAGCAGGAGGTTGATTGTTTGACAAAAATCTAAGTGTGTAGAATTAGCTGGAGGCTGATTGCTTGGCAAAACCAAACTAGATAGGTTAATCTAGTCAATTAAGTGTGAGTAACTTCATATTTTATATTATATTCATTACGCATAACAACTGTAGGAAAACATGCTAGATAGTTCCAGGTAACCGGATGGAGTTCGGAAATGACTAACTGGTGATAACTCTCGACGAAAGGATTTCGGAGGGATCAGACGACTATGTGGGTCCAGGCATTTAGACACATTTATGACCAAGCAGCTTTCAGACGACCTGGAGACAATGCTATCAACAACCTAAACATGACAGTCAAGATAACATTTGACCCCTACCTAGGTGACCGGATGGTACATGGGTGACCAAGGAGCGATGCTAACGTTATCATACAGAAAAAGAAGTTGTAGCCACATCAACACCTATACTGGCGACCCCGGGAGAGTACTATATAAGGAGCTTCAAGACAAAGCTTTTAAATCATCTCTTGCTCAATTATCTAGTTTTGTTCTAGTGCCCTATGTGCTCATTCGTCTTCTGTGTTGTGACCTGCTGCTTCATTTTTAATCAGCAATATCTAGAGTAACATTTTTATATTGTTTTAGTGTTGCTTAAATTTTTATTGTGCTTATTTTTTTTTAGATTTTTTTTCTATAAGGGTTTCTCCACCTAGGAGAAATTAGAAATAAGAATTAATTTTTAAAATTTTTGTATATATATACTTTTGATTTGGTTGATCAGCTTGTATGCTTAACTGTTAGTCATAATTATTGCCTTTGTTTTGCTAGATAGAATTAGTCAAAGTCAATTTATTATTTTCATTATGCTAACTCTGATTAATTAAGTTTTTATCTACGTATTAATTTTATTGTAAAAATTCTTAAACACAATCCCCCCTCCCCCTCTAGCATCAATCTCAATCGTACAATTTGTATCAGAGCGAGTTGAGCTAATAGAAAATAGGAAAGTTTGAATAGTTACATGCCTAAGCTGAGTTTCCCTACCTAGTGCTTTTAGTCAAGTGGAACTAGCAGAAATTATCTCACCTCACTTTAAACCAATTAGATCAAGGTTTTATATTAAAGTTAATTTAACTCTAGATTCTTAAAAAAAGCTTTGTCTAGGAAGTGATCGTTACTCTGATACTCAAGAAGACTGTGTATCTCATCACCTCTTGGAAGCCAAAATTTAAAACTCTTCTAAATTCATCCAAAGCAAAACCTGAATCTAACCTAGGTTGAACTTTGTGCTCAGAATCAGGAACAAACAATTAATTAATTAATAATCCGAGTATAGCACATATCTAAATCCAACCCTTAATTGTAACTATATCAAACCCAAAATCAAATTCATATCTATTGGTGCAGTTTGTATTAATGGTCAAACTCATATTTTGATGTATGACAAATGATTAAAGTTAGATGTTGTATGTTTCTAACCTTTTTACCAAGTGTGCAGGATTGAAAGGCTAGAGGACTTAACACCAGGCTAAAGCCTAGGTAGGTTGGCACTTGGCAAGAAGTACAGTTAGGTCAATGGGGCCTAACAACTAGCTAAAACCCAAGTAAGTTGATATCTAACATGAAGTCCAGCTAAGTCCTGATGGGGCATCTGGCAAGATGATATGATGGGTCGAAGAAGCCAAGTAGAAACTGTAAATGGTAAGTAAGTTAAGTCATTGGAGGAGAAATTCGGTGAGGACGAATCCCAGGTGGGACTGTAGGCGCAACCCAGCTTAGAACAATTTCGGATACCTAAGCTGAGACCTTGACTAGATTTTGATCTTGGGAAGATAGAATCTAATTAATAATCATTTTTATAAATTGTACTAACTCTATTTTAGATGATATATTTTATTTTGTGGAATAACAAAGTTTACAGGACCAAATCGCAAAAAGAAAGACTTGGATGAATAGTATTCGAGGTGTCTCAGGTGGGACCTGAGGCGCCTTAGTTCACACTGGAGGTGCCCTAGATGGCTGAGGATGCCTCAGTTCGGATTTGAGGCACCTCGGAAGGGTTGGAAGGTGCGTTCCAGTGGGTATGTTGCATAGGTTGCACATTGGATCAGAGCTATGATTTGAGGCACCCTAGTTGGGAACTAGGGCACCCTCAACAATTTTTATAAGGTTGTTTTGTCCAAGGATTTATATACAACTTTCCTACGAGCTACTATTATCATTCTGTGATTCCATCTTCACGCTGTGGCTATTCTACTACTCGATTACGTCCAACCACTGTCGGAAGATCGACACCAACATGCGAACACAATTGGATTCCTTCAACTATATTAGGTAACGAACCTTAAAGTGTTAATTCTTTTATTATTGCAAAAGGAAGTGTATGTTTGTTACACTTCTCAATTCTTCTTTTGTACTTAAGTACTCTATTGGGAGTTTACTGATAGAGGATATTAGTGGATTACCCTTCGGAAAGATCCAAAGAACTTGGGTATTGAAGTAAGAGTTGCTGAAAGCTCCGAATTAAGTAAAAATTGATCTTGTGTTGTTTTGTTTGTTTTCTAGTCTTATCGTTTCATTTTTCAATGTGCACTTGATTTCCAAAAATCGAAAAAGAAAAGATTTTAAAAGACACGTTATTCACCCCCACTTTTACGTGCATTGATCCTACAATATCCTAGCTTAAGCCTTAATACAACTTGAATAAATACTTATTTGCAGAAATATCTTTGCAGGAAGAATTCAGCATAACTCACCCTCATCTTTACAATGGCAAAAGGTTTTTCAATTGGAGGAGAAAGATGGAAGACAATCTTAAAACTGATTCAAAATGCTGGGAAAGTATCCAAAATGGATCTAACATGCCAAGATACACAAAAGGTGAGCTATGCAAGTTCGAATCATGGACAAGCAGCATGAAGGAAACCTAATTAAATGCAAATGCAACTACCATAACTCTTTGTGGTCTAACTCAAGCTCAACCTGAGAAAGTTGGATCATTTAAATAAGCAAAAGATCTTTGGAAAACACTAAGTGGTGAAATGAAGAAGGTAAATCAGAACAAATAAATTGCACCGCTCTTATGGCTAAATCAGATTTCGAGGACTCAATCAATGAAGCTCAACCCAAGTTAAAATTAGAGTCTGAATTGGAACTCGAGGCCAAGTCAAAATCCAGACAAGATAAGTTAAAGGTAATTGAGTTTGGGTATATCCCTCTAAATTTGAATTTATTTATTGAGAAAACTTTATAAGTTGAAAATTTATTTATTGAGTTCAATAAAAATCTCCTTATGGCGGAGAAGCCTTACAACAAAAGCACGCTAAGAGATTTTACAATTGAATGAATTAATTTCTAAAGCTAAAACTCTAAGCCTATTTATAGCCTAAGAGAATAAATTTGGATGATTGATTGTTGATGAATTTTTTCTTGGTTGTTGATCCATGGATGTAACCTGGACGGTTGATCTTGGATGAGATTAAACTGCAACTATTAGATCTGATTAAAGGATAAGATTTTATCCTTTAAGAGATACAGTTTAATTAAAACTTTATCTCTTGCTCGAGAGATTGCTGCTGTAATTTGTCGGTGATCGGGCGCCTAATACACCACAGGGGCATGAGTGGGCTTGGGCGCTTGACACGTGACACACCTAAGCTTTATCAAAAGCGATCTCTCGCAAACTACTGAAAACCCTTCTAGGGCGCCTGATACAACATATGCGCCTGAGTAGTCAGCGCCTAGTCTTCTAATACCAAAGAAGAAGAAATAGATAGATTGACTTCTATAACAAAAATACCTGAGGCAGAAGTCTCACTTCTTTTCCTCTTTACTTCCTCCAGGTAGAGTTTGCAGTTCCTCTTCCAATGTTCGGTCTCACCACAGTGGAAGCAGGCCCTTTCCTTAGGCACCCCGCCTTTGGCCTTGGGTGTAGTAGAGTTGGCCTTGCTTTTGACTTGGGTCTTACCCTTGCCTTTAGACTTCCATTTGCCTTTGCCCTTCTTTAGCATCAGTATTTTATTGATATTGGTTTTCTTGAGATTGGGTTCAGCAGTTCTCAATATGCTGAGTATCTCAGGCAAAGACTTGTCAATTTCATTCATGTTATAGTTCATGACAAATTGATTGTACCCTTCCGGCAATGATTGTAGGATAAGGTCTGTGGTCAATTCTTGTCCCAGTTGAAATCCTAGTCTTTCAAGGTTCTCGACACACCCAATCATCTTGAGTACGTGAGTTCCTATAGGAGTTCCTTCTTGCATCTTGCATGCAAATAGGACTTTAGACACCTCAAACCGCTCATGCCTAGCTTGCCCTTGATATAGTTGTTTTAGGTGCTCAACCATATCATGTGCATCCATGTTCTCATGTTGCTTCTGATGCTCAGAGTTCATGGTGGCAAGCATGAGGCATGATACATCGAGTGCATCATCCTGATGCTTCTTGTAAGCATCTTTTTCGACGCGAGTGGCGGTAGCGACGGGTGCTTCTGGAAGAGATTGCTCTAGGACGTACAGTTTTCATTTTTGTTTGAGGACGATCCTCAAGTTTCTATACCAGTCCAGGAAATTAGCTCCCTTGAGCTTGTCCTTCTCAAGGACGGATCGTAGAAAGAGATTATTTGACGTGTTAGACGACATGACGATCTACAACAGTAAAACATGCAGAAATAAGTATCATATCTAGATCATTTAATTTGACCTTTAATTAAATGATACTCCCATTGAATTGTAGAGCCCTGGTAGGGGCTAGTCATGGATATAGGCAAACTCAATTTGCCAACACTAGTAGCTCCAAACCAAATAGCAATCATATTCATATGGGACAAGATCCATATCATACCTCATCTTGAGTTAGCTTTAGCTAATTGCCCAAGACTTGGTATAACTAGGTAGACAATATTTTACCAATTACATCTTATGCAACTCTTGGAAACAAAGGGTCAAAATCCACATTACACATCATCTTGAGTTAGCTTTGGCTAATCGCCCAAGAGTTAGTATAATTGTTCTCTTACCCAATTTTCCCAACCTTTGGGATATGCCTCTAAGTTTCTCAATCTAATTGAGGGGACTTAGTTAAGTCTCATCCAAAGTTTGACAGCGGGACATCACAATTGCCCTCTCGCACTTTACCAAGATAAAATGTGTCGCTTTACTTTGGAAAACCTAACAACAAATGATCAAGGTAGTTTATGAGTACCAAACTTTGGTAGGCATATCAAGTTGACTTAATTAAGATAAATATTTATCTAATCATGCATCATATACACACATTGCATATATTAACATATAAGTGGTAAAACGTGACATGGTTATGACCCGTATACTACAATCTTCTCAAGCCAATGAGAAAATCGATGGTCAACCTAGGGATAACATCTTCTCCAAGTGCATCATTCAGTCGTCATGTATCGTCAGCATCCTTCTTGTAACTTCATTCTTAAATGGACACTCCACTACTCATTTTGTACATTACAATTTAGAAAAACTCGAGTTACATTTGAGTCTAAATCTATTTTCCAACTAGGAAAAATAGAGACAAGGCACGACACATGCCGTATTATGAATTACATTACAACATGCACTCACACACATATACATCTAATCATATTGGGGTTAATGCCATAACCATGCACCATGTCATCAATCATACACAATAGATCTAGGACATTGATTTTATTATGATTGCAAAAACAAAAATCGCTCATGAGCAGAAACTCACAGCGCCCCCGAAACAAAATTCCTTTTGTTGACTCCTTGAACGAGACGCTGCCCTAGATTCATCAAAATGAATCCGAGACCCTTATTGCTCCATTATTGAATCCTTGCGACAAAAATGCACAATCTGTTCATAATAGATTGATGCAACTTCATCAACATGAACACCAAAGAATATAATATTTTGTCAAGAGCAATCGGACTATAGCACGCTATCATATGAATGATGATGCTATAGTCTTTTAGTTTGATCAACACAAACTTTTGTATAGAGACAAAATACTCATACAGTTATATGCAACTCATAACAAAAACTTGTCCTACTTCTATATCACATATAAAAGTGCATAATGTTGAGACCTTGATGTACGACTAGAGGGGGTGAATAGCCGATCACCCACTTCGATTGCAATTTCTTCCTACACGTTGTTAGTGTGCAAACGGAATAACAAATAACAAACCTAACAACTAAGAAGACAAACTGATTTACGTGGTTCGGAGATAAGACTCCTACTCCATGGTTGTCCGTAAGGTGGACGATCCCGATCCGTCGGTGGATGATTCCCCGGAACACCTCCGGCTAGCTCTTGTCGCTCCTTATGGGTGGAGAAACCTCGTCACAATTCCTTGACAACATCTGAGTGTAGGACTGGTGCCGTCGATAGAAGGGGGGTGGGTGAATATCAACCGTAAATCGTCTCGGAAATTTTGTAAAACTTTTCGATTCGTTCTGGACACAAAGTTAGTATCACAGCAGAAAACAAAAAGAACTAATAAGCAACACAGCGCACGCGGGATTTTTTACTTGGTTCCCAACCCCCCAGGGTCAGTACATCCAAGGCCTAAGCACGGGAATGCCCGTCCACTATTGGTCTCCTTTCCGAACTTTCCGGAGGCTGAGAAACCCGTCTTACAGTGCAGAAATTACAATCAGAATATATAAAAAATAAGTGCGGAATTGTAAAATTCAAACCAAACACAAGTTGAAGCTCGGCCGATCTGGACCCCCGAAGTGCCGCACACTTCCTCCTGGAGCCTCCTGGTCGCAGAGCTTCGTCGTTAACGCTTTATCGTCACTTGGGAAGCTTAGAATCGTTCCGGAAAGTTGTGTTCTGAGCTGAGGGGTCGAAGCCCCTTTTATAGTGTTCCTTGGGGCACCTGTGATGACTGGGGCGCCTCAAAGGGCTTGGTCAAAGTTTATCTCCATGCCGAACTCATCGCAGTCGATAAGGCTTCTGACCAGGGCGCCCTGGACCTCCCAGGCGCCTCAATGAACTTGGTCAAAGCTTATCTCTGCTTCGAACTCACAGCAGCAGATATAGCTTTCAACCAGGGCGCTTGAGCTGATGGGGGCGCCTGTATGAAGACCTGGTTTGCCTCCTTTCACCGAGGCACCCCAGTTGATGGGGGCGCCTAGCTCCTTTAGGGCGCCTCCTTCAATGGGGGCGCCTAGCAGCCAGCCTTCCAGCCGCGTTGTGTGTTGTTTGCCTGCTTTGTCTTCGATTCTAGGTACCTGCAAGATACACAAATACAAAGCAAATATACACACAATCTTAGCCTTAACGAGATGGTTCTAACTTCAGATTTTTGCAAAATCCTAGGTCGAATCGACGCAAGTTCCCACCCCCGGGAACGCGCCTTCAACCTACTCCTCTCAGGAGACGGTTGCCACCCAGTCCGTTCGGGTGGACTTTTACTTAGCCTTTGATACTCTCGGATCTCAAGACGTCCAACCCTCGACCCGTCTCTACTTCTGTCCTTAGTCATCGCTTAGCTAAGTTGCTCAATCCCTCGGACCAAGACTTTGTGCCTAAACCCTAGGTCCAGGACTTCGGTGCCCAACCCTCGGCCAGGACTTCGGTGCCCAACCCTCGGCCAGGACTTCGTGCCCAATTCCTCGAACCAGGACTTAGTGCCCAACTTCACTCACCAGGTCTTAGTGCCCAGTTTCACTCACCAGGTCTTAGTGCCCAATTCTTAGAACCAGGACTTAGTGCCTAGATTAACTAGGACTTTTCTTCACTTTGTTACTTCTCTCTTGACTCACCCTTCCCTTGTTCAATGTATCACTGACTTAAGCATATTGTCAAACATTGAAACACTTAGAGGAGGACATCACTGATGCAACTTGCACCAACACTGAGCACTTGTAGGCTACTAACAGACTTTACCCAAGCTTGTTTCGCCAAGGAAACTAAGCCAAAAATGAGCCCTCTTAAATAGTTCTCGATACTGTTCTGACCGTTACCAATCGACTGGTGATAACACCAGTCGACTGGTCCTCACGAATTTGAATGTCACAGCCTGACGATTCAAATTTTGGTCGACACCAATCGACTGATCGTAGGATTAGTCGACTGATCTTTCTGTGCTCTTCATCAGTTGACTGATCCAAGCACCAGTCGACTACTCTACCCTTAAACCTAGGGTTTCCCTTCCCGAGTACAATTCTCTCAGCACTCGAACCCTCATGACTCAGCTGACCCTTCATGTAGCAGCCTCGACCTGTTGCCTTCAAGCCTTCTTCGACTTTGGCTCTCGTCTCTTGGATGCATGGAAGCCCACGACTCGTCTCCCCATGCCATCCTTCGCGTATGCCATGAAGTGCGCTTCCCTCGGCTCATCGTTCCTGCTTCCAGCAGCCTCGACCTATTGCCTTCAAGCCTTCTTCGACTTTGGCTCTCGTCCCTCGGATGCATGCAAGCCCACGACTCATCTCCCCATGCCATCCTTCGCGTATGCCTCGAAGTGCGCTTCCCTCAGGTCATTGTTCCTGCTTTGTCCACGGTCCCTCGGATGCATGCAAGCCCACGGCTCGTCTCCCCATGTCATCCTTCACTGGACCCGAAGACGTCCAACTAAGTCTATGTGTGTCCTGCAAACCTGCACACTCAAATACACATATCAAACACAAGGGTGAACCTAACTTAAACCCATTGCCCAAACATCAAAACACATGGTCACTCCGGATCATAGATTGCTCCAACAATCTCCCCCTTTTTGATGTTTGGCAATACGTTTAAGTAAGGGAAAACAAATAGCAAATACAATACTAATAACCATTTGGACTTACGTTGCCAAGGCTTCACCTTGGACTTATACCACCAATGCGTATGCAATGCAAACATGCATGGATCCTATCATAAGACATCCCCACACCTAAACCTCCCCAATGACTTTAGGATTTTTACCAAAACGGGTTTTTTAATAACTTCTCCAAGGCTCCCCTTATATTGGACTTACAAAGGCTTTTTAAGAACCTTTCCAAGGTTCCCCCTTTGCCACCAAATGAGCAACAATGCTCCCCCTTTACCTAAGCTCCCCCTTGACCTAGGATTTATTGTAAAGGCGTGTTTGGTTTCCCACTTAAATCCAACACTTCTCCCCCTTTGCCACACATCAAAAAGACTCCAACAATTTTCCTCTTATTAGATCCTTTAACCTCTAATGATCATAAACAAAGTGTATTCACCCCCCATAAGATTATACACTTGTTTTACATCATTACAACACTTTTCGATTGTTGAAAAATAATTTCATCCTATATTAGTCGACTGCGACAGTTACCAGTCGACTGATCCCCATGAAAAAAAAAATCATACAGTAGCTAGTCTCTCTCCGACAACACTGTTACTAGTCAACTGCCCCCTGAATCAGTCGATTGGTACCCAAAAACTACATTTTTTAGCATTTCTGATCGACATTTAGAAATGCACCTGAAATTCCATAAATCTTCAAAAATTCTCAAATTTTGTGGAGACGTTTGTGGTACCCGTGTCTAATTGTCAAAAATACATTCAAAAATGTATCTATCAGCAATCCAAGATTGACACAAAACTTAAAATTATCTAAATGGTTCAATTGAAATTTAACCTAAAGTCCTAGTTTTGACCTCCTCTTGATGTCTCTGCCCATACCAAACCACAATGCTGTAACGCCCCAAAATTTCCATTTTAAGTCCTTAAAGTCCTTAGAACTATTTAAAAATGTTTTAGAAACATTCTAGATATTTTAGGAATTTTTAGAATATTTTTATGGAATTTTCCGAGTCCGTTTAGTATTTTTAAAAAAGGAAAAACTTTAAAGGGCAGCAGGAGGGTTCGAACTCGCGACCACAGGAGGAGCAAGCCCTTAAGGGCACGCAAGTGACCGGCTGGGCTAGGGTATCAAGCACAACAAAAGGTGGAGAGAACTAATTTTATAGAGTAGTTACGTTTTTTCATGAAGAGGTATTTAAACCCCGCTTAAGTCGCGTGAAACCCTTGGAGGAGAATTTTCGGCTGTGTGCGAGAAGGGGGCGAGGGAGGGGTGGCGAAAACAAAAGGGAACCTAGGTTTTCTTTCCTCCTCTCCTCTCCTAAGGGGCGCCGGCCAAGGAAAAGCAAGGAGTGCGGAGCGTTTCGTTTGTCTCGACGAGAAGAACACGTAGGCACGGACGGTTCGTAGAGATCTCAAGTTTCGCCAGAGTCTTAGTCGTCTAATTTCGGTTGTAAGTCCAAGAAATCAAGGTAAGTACTGCTCACCTGCAGTAAGAGGCGGTTTTCCACAAGAATTTTCCTTTCAAAGTTTTATAGGAGATATTTCCTTTTAGTTTAAGATTTTGCATGTGATCTTAGTTCATTATATGCTTATATATGTTGATAGAGTACCCTATGTGAGCTTAGGGTCTAAGAAATCTATAAGAAAAGAAAAGAAAGATAAAGAAGAAGAAAAGAGAAGGCCAAGGCCTTACGAAATCCCCAAAAGTCAAGACTTAGGGATTTGGGCACACAAGGTGTTCGATAAAATGTCAATGCATTTAAAGATAAGAAAAAAGTAAGTATTTTATTTTCTAAGGCCAGTACCCGGCGTCCAAGGGCGTCGTTAAAGAAATCCAGGTGTCCAATTCCAAGGTCTTGGCCCTGGTAGACCAAGGTCTGCTCTATTAGGATTGGCGGCTCGCTACCCCAACCTTTTAGGGAACGCGCATAAGATGGTACTTACGTCTTAAGTGGATCCAAGTGAGTATTATTTTCAAGTATATGCTTTAGCAAAGTTTTCTAAAGTTTAAGGAAATTTTCTAAAAGTTAAAGAAAGATTTAAAGTTAAAGAATTTCTAAAGTTTCAAGTTAAGCCAAGTCAAAGTGAGTTAAGATTTATTAATGCTTGAGTATACATGTTTGAGTTATACATGTTTCGTGTTTCTTCTAGCATAAAAGTATCTCATGTGATTTGACTTATTAATGCTTGAGTATGCATGTTTTGAGTTATACATGTTTTAGTATTTCTTTTAAGCATAAAAGTATCTCATGTGATTTCACCTTGTTTAAAAAGCATGCTTGCACATTTCGAGATTTTGTGAGCTAGATAGTACTTGCTAAGCTTTATGCTTATTAGTTGCATTTCCTCTTACTGCAGGTAAAGGTAAAGACAAGCAATTCTGAAGGAAGGCGACGAGGCGGTGCTGAGTGACGTGTGTGTGGTGGCTGACCTTGGAGAGATCCTTGGGATGAGACAGTTTAGCTTATTTGAAATGCATGTTTAAGATTTCCAAATTCCAAGTTATTGTGTTATGGAGTTTATTAACCATTTATGCTTCGGATAGTTTTACATGCTCAATTTTGTAGAATGAAGATTCCATGTCATTTAAATTAGTATGCATACTTTTGTGAATGCACTAGATGAGCAAGGGCATGAGTAGTTTAACATGTGGATACATTGCATTTTTGACTTATTCTTGAGCTTATTATTATTCCCTTTTGGACTAAGTCCTAATTGTGCTTAAAATGCTTGTAAATTCGGTAGAAAAGTAAGATTTACATTCTATGAAGTTCTAGAAATATTATTGCATGTGCCAAGATGTTGTTAGTTTCGAATTAAGTCTTATTGCTTTAAATATGCTTAGAAAAGTTGCATGCATATTTCATAGTGCTTTAGAAATGTTATAGAACCTTGTGTGATGAGTTTAAATGGTTAGAATTACTAGTAATGTGCCATTGTATCATGCATGACTATTAAAGTTAGAATATCATTTTTAGATAGATTGAATACGAAAAAAAAAGATTATAAAGAAAGTTCCGCATTTTTAGTCGTGCATTAGAGTCAAGAAGTAGACAAGTAGCGGTCCGTCTAAGGTAGAGAAGGCGGGTCGCTACAGTTGGTATCAGAGCAGTTCCCATTATCCAGCATCACACACACATCAGCATCAACCTTGCCGTCTTCAAGTAAGAAAGCTTTAAGTTTCAGTTTTTCTATTGCTCCTTTACTCAATTGCAGTATAGAGAAATGCTTAAGTACATACTCATATGTGCATAGAACAAGGAAGCATGTTTAATACCTTAGTATCACGGAATCATGTTTAATCCCTAGAATGGATATTAGGTTACTAAGTAAGAAAACAAGTTCTATACCTAGAAATATAGTAGTGATTCTTGTTCCCTTATGCATTATTAGATGGCAAGAAGAGGCCGAGCTCCTAATGCAAGGAACAGAACTCCAGTTCAAGATAACAATGAGCCTGGCACAGAACAGCCAAACCTGATAGCAGTCATTGCTCAAATGCAAGCTCAGATTACAGAACAACAGAAGACCATCGCCACACTGATGGCAAATCAGCACCCAGTGCCCCCTACACCACCCACAGCAGGAGTGGGAACTCCAGTGGTGGCTGAAGTTCCACCAGTCACACAGGAGACCCCTGCCGTGAACCGAAGACAAGAAGCATACCTCGTCCAGTGGCAGAGGCTGAAACCCGAAAGCTTCTCAGGCACGACTGAGCCCTGGGATGCCCAGGCTTGGTTCAAGACTTTAGAGAGCACAATGGAGCTTCTTGACTGGCCAGAAGTCGAGAAGGTCAAATGTGCCTCCTTCTGCCTAACTGGAGATGCTCGTATGTGGTGGGAGCGGGTCAAGAATAAGAGGATAGTCAACCAGATGAGCTGGACAGATTTCGAGCAAGAGTTCTATGAGGAGTTCTTCCACATGCGGGTTACCAACAAGCACTACGAGGACTTCATGGAGTTCAGACAAGGTAACCTACCAGTGGGAGAAGCAGTCGCGAAGTTCAACAGACTAGCTCGCCTCTGCCCAGAGCTAGTCAGCACAGAGAAGGAGCGAGTCAGACTGATGCTCCGCATGCTGAACCCTGAAATAGCACTCAACGTGAACAGCGGGACGCACCGACCCCAGACCAGCGAGGAGTTGGTCAGTAGTGCTCTAATCTCAGAGCACTATCTGAATAGCATCAAGGCACAGCAAACACAGCAGAAGCCAGTCCTGATTGAGAACAAGACAACAGGAGGCCAGAAGCCTCAGCCAAATAACCAGAACTGGAAGAACAAGAACCACAAAAGGAAGCAGTGGCCTGGCAGCCAAAAAGGAAACCCAGAGAACAAGCAAGCTAAGTATCCACCTTGTCCTAAGTCTGGGAGGACCCATCCAGGAGCATGCCTTTTGGGTGTAACTGGATGCTACTCATGTGGACAAGAGGGACACAGATCCAGAGACTGCCCAAACAAGTTTAAGGTACTTCCTCAGCAGTCCGTACAGTATGGAGGCAAGCCTCAGTTACATTACATGCCTACTATACTGGAGGGACCTCAGATCAGTCAGGGAGGGTTGGAAGCAGCACCAGTTCCAACCAATGCCAGAGTCTTTTCCCTCACGAAGGAAGAAGCTGCCAGCGCCTCCATGGTCGTAACAGGTCAAATAGTTATTTTTCAGCATTTAGCTACTACACTGTTTGACACTGGGACGACCCATTCTTTCGTATCAGTACCTTTTGCTAGTTAAGTTACAGGTGCCTGCAGAGAGTTGGGAGTCCAGATTCCTGACAAACTCTCCCTTCAGGGGAGATCATGGAATCCACCCAGGACTCCGGGCTGTGCCAATCAAAGATTTCAGACCGAGAGCTATATGTCGATCTGATAGTCCTTGCGATGCAAGACTTCGACATCATACTNTAAATATTATTGCATGTGCCAAGATGTTGTTAGTTTCGAATTAAGTCTTATTGCTTTAAAATATGCTAAGAAAAGTTGCATGCATATTTCATAGTGCTTTAGAAATGTTATAGAACCTTGTGTGATGAGTTTAAATGGTTAGAATTACTAGTAATGTGCCATTGTATCATGCATGACTATTAAAGTTAGAATATCATTTTAGATAGATTAATACGAAAAAAAAAGATTATAAAGAAAGTTCCGCATTTTTAGTCGTGCATTAGAGTCAAGAAGTAGACAAGTAGCGGTCCGTCTAAGGTAGAGAAGGCGGGTCGCTACAGTTGGTATCAGAGCAGTTCCCATTATCCAGCATCACACACACATCAGCATCAACCTTGCCGTCTTCAAGTAAGAAAGCTTTAAGTTTCAGTTTTTCTATTGCTCCTTTACTAATTGCAGTATAGAGAAATGCTTAAGTACATTACTCATATGTGCATAGAACAAGGAAGCATGTTTAATACCTTAGTATCACGGAATCATGTTTAATCCCTAGAATGGATATTAGGTTACTAAGTAAGAAAACAAGTTCTATACCTAGAAATATAGTAGTGATTCTTGTTCCCTTATGCATTATTAGATGGCAAGAAGAGGCCGAGCTCCTAATGCAAGGAACAGAACTCCAGTTCAAGATAACAATGAGCCTAGCACAGAACAGCCAAACCTGATGCAGTCATTGCTCAAATGCAAGCTCAGATTACAGAACAACAGAAGACCATCGCCACACTGATGGCAAATCAGCACCTAGTGCCCCCTACACCACCCACAGCAGGAGTGGGAACTCCAGTGGTGGCTGAAGTTCCACCAGTCACACAGGAGACCCCTGCCGTGAACCGAAGACAAGAAGCATACCTCGTCCAGTGGCAGAGGCTGAAACCTGAAAGTTTCTCAGGCACGACTGAGCCCTGGGATGCCCAGGCTTGGTTCAAGACTTTAGAGAGCACAATGGAGCTTCTTGACTGGCCAGAAGTCGAGAAGGTCAAATGTGCCTCCTTCTGCCTAACTGGAGATGCTCGTATGTGGTGGGAGCGGGTCAAGATAAGAGGATAGTCAACCAGATGAGCTGGACAGATTTCGAGCAAGAGTTCTATGAGGAGTTCTTCCACATGCGGGTTACCAACAAGCACTACGAGGACTTCATGGAGTTCAGACAAGGTAACCTACCAGTGGGAGAAGCAGTCGCGAAGTTCAACAGACTAGCTCGCCTCTGCCCAGAGCTAGTCAGCACAGAGAAGGAGCGAGTCAGACTGATGCTCCGCATGCTGAACCCTGAAATAGCACTCAACGTGAACAGCGGGACGCACCGACCCCAGACCAGCGAGGAGTTGGTCAGTAGTGCTCTAATCTCAGAGCACTATCTGAATAGCATCAAGGCACAGCAAACACAGCAGAAGCCAGTCCTGATTGAGAACAAGACAACAGGAGGCCAGAAGCCTCAGCCAAATAACCAGAACTGGAAGAACAAGAACCACAAAAGGAAGCAGTGGCCTGGCAGCCAAAAAGGAAACCCAGAGAACAAGCAAGCTAGGTATCCACCTTGTCCTAAGTGTGGGAGGACCCATCCAGGAGCATGCCTTTTGGGTGTAACTGGATGCTACTCATGTGGACAAGAGGGACACAGATCCAGAGACTGCCCAAACAAGTTTAAGGTACTTCCTCAGCAGTCCGTACAGTATGGAGGCAAGCCTCAGTTACATTACATGCCTACTATACTGGAGGGACCTCAGATCAGTCAGGGAGGGTTGGAAGCAGCACCAGTTCCAACCAATGCCAGAGTCTTTTCCCTCACGAAGGAAGAAGCTGCCAGCGCCTCCATGGTCGTAACAGGTCAAATAGTTATTTTTCAGCATTTAGCTACTACACTGTTTGACACTGGGGCGACCCATTCTTTCGTATCAGTACCTTTTGCTAGTAAGTTACAGGTGCCTGCAGAGAGTTGGGAGTCCAGATTCCTGACAACTCTCCCTTCAGGGGAGATCATGGAATCCACCCAGCGACTCCGGGCTGTGCCAATCAAGATTTCAGACCGAGAGCTATATGTCGATCTGATAGTCCTTGCGATGCAAGACTTCGACATCATACTGGGCATGGATTTCCTCAGTAAGTACAGCGCTTCAGTGGACTGCCGTAGAAGGAAGGTGGTTTTCAGCCCAGAAGGAGAACCGCCATTCGAGTTTCAAGGAGCCCCAAAGAGGAAGACTCAGAAATTCCTCTCAGCCTTGGCAGCCCACCAGATGCTAGAGCAAGGGTGTGCTGGTTTTCTTGCACACGTAGTGGACTCAGAAGCAAAGAAAGAACTCGAGCAGGAGGATGTACGGGTAGTCTGCGAATATCCAGAAGTGTTCCCAGAAGAACTACCTGGACTACCGCCCAACAGGGAGGTGGAATTTGAGATTGAGCTGGTGCCAGGTACCGGTCCGGTCTCAAAAGCCCCATATCGTATGTCTCCTGCAGAGCTGAAAGAATTACAAGAGCAACTCCAGGAGCTACTAGACAAGGGCTTCATCCGCCCGAGTCATTCACCCTGGGGAGCTCCTGTACTTTTCGTCAAGAAGAAGGATGGGTCTATGCGTCTGTGCATAGACTACAGAGCTCTGAACAAGGTAACCATCAAGAACAAGTACCCCCTTCCTAGAATAGATGATTTATTTGATCAACTCAAAGGGGCTACAGTGTTCTCGAAGATAGACCTGCGTTCTGGGTATCATCAGCTAAAGGTTAAAGAAAGTGACATCCCCAGGACGGCCTTCAGGACAAGATACGGCCACTACGAATTTGTAGTGATGCCTTTTGGAGTAACCAATGCTCCAGCAGTCTTCATGGAGCTGATGAACCACATCTTCAGGGAGTATCTCGATAAATTCGTCATTGTATTTATTGATGATATTCTCATATACTCACAGACTCCAGAGGACCATGCTACACACTTGAGGATAGTGATGCAGATCCTTCAGCAGGAGAAGCTCTATGCAAAGTTCTCAAAGTGTGAGTTTTGGCTAGATCAGGTGACCTTCCTAGGTCACATCGTATCCAAAGAAGGCATTCAAGTTGATCCAGCCAAGATAGAAGCAGTCAGCAACTGGTGTAGACCCAAGAATGCCAGTGAGATCAGGAGTTTCTTAGGCCTGGCAGGATATTACAGAAAATTTGTGGAAGACTTTTCCAGAATAGCCTCTCCACTCACAGCCTTGACCAGAAAGAACAAGAAGTTTGAATGGTCAGATAAATGCGAGCACAGTTTTCTAGAGCTGAAGAAGAGACTGACCAGTGCTCCCATCCTGACGGTTCCAGAGAGTGACAAGGCCTTTGACATCTACAGCGATGCATCCAAGATGGGCCTTGGAGCTGTCCTCATGCAAGACGGTAAAGTAATAGCATATGCCTCCAGACAGCTCAAGGACTATGAGAAGAATTACCCTACTCATGACCTTGAGCTAGCAGCTGTGGTTTTTGCACTGAAGCTCTGGAGACACTACCTGTATGGAGTGCAGTGCAGAATCTTCACAGACCATCAGAGTTTGAAGTACTTCTTCACTCAAAAGGATCTGAATATGAGGCAGCGCAGGTGGCTAGAGTTGGTCAAAGATTATGACTGTGAAATCCTCTACCACCCAGGTAAGCTAATAAAGTGGCAGATGACTGAGCAGGAAATCCTGTGCAGCACTGATGTCCCTATCATCACTGTCTCCACCACTTCAGAAAGAAATAAAAGATTTTGGAGTCGAGGTTATGGTTGGGCAATTTTCTGCATTGACCCTAGAGTCAACCCTACTTATAGATATACAAGAAAAGCAAGATCAAGACCCAGAGATCCAGAAGATCAAGCAGGGATCCAAGAGGCAGAAAATTTAGAGTTTCGAGTATCAGACAGTGGCATCCTCTACCTTGGAGACCGCCTTTGCGTCCCCAATGACGAGGAACTGAGAAAGAGCATCTTGGAAGAAGCCCACAGTACTCCTTATTCGATGCATCCAGGTTCCACCAAGATGTATCAAGATCTAAGGAAAAGATTCTGGTGGTCTGGACTCAAGCGAGACGTGGCCAGATATATCAGTACCTGCTTGACCTGCCAGAGAGTCAAAGCAGAGCACCAGAGACCAGGAGGAGTTCTGCAGCCTCTTCCCATTCCAGAGTGGAAGTGGGAAGAGATATCCATGGATTTTATCACAGGTCTTCCAAGAACCACCCATGGACACGATGCAATTTGGGTGATAGTGGACAGATTGACCAAGTCTGCCCACTTTCTAGCCATCAAGGTGTCGCACTCAGTAGAGCATTTGGCGCAGATATATGTGAAGGAAGTGATCAGGCTTCATGGAGTTCCGAAGTCTATCATTTCTGACAGAGACGGGCGCTTTGTCTCTCACTTCTGGGAGTGTGTTCAGCACGCACTAGGCACCAGACTTAAATTCAGCACAGCCTTCCATCCCCAGACTGATGGACAGACAGAAAGAGTAAATCAAATTTTAGAAGATATGCTCAGGGCCTGTGCACTAGATTTTAAGGGCAGTTGGTGCAAGTACCTGTGTTTAGCTGAATTTGCCTACAACAATAGCTATCAGGCCACTATCAAAATGGCACCTTATGAAGCATTATATGACAGGAAATGCAGATCACCCATATGTTGGCAAGAAGTTGGTGAGAGGAAAGAGATGGAGTCAGGACTAGGCAGCCAGACTGAGCTTATAGATGAGACCACTCAGGCTATCCAGATGATCCGCCAGAGGATTGAGACTGCCCAGAGTAGACAGAAAAGTTATGCTGACACACGCCGTAGGCCACTTGAATTCCAAGTTGGAGATTCAGTATTTCTCAAGGTCGCCCCTATGAAGGGAGTGATGAGATTTGGCAAAAAGGGCAAGCTGAGTCCTCGCTACATAGGACCCTACAAGATTATAAAGAGAGTTGGGAAGGTAGCCTATGAGCTGGACTTGCCAGAGGATATGTCAGCTATCCACAGTACATTTCATGTCTCCATGCTAAAGAAGTGTATTCACGATCCCAATCAAGTGATTCAGCCTCAGTCAGTGCAGATCCAAGAAGATCTTAGCTATGAGAGCAGACCGACACAGATAGTGGACAAAGCAGTTAAAAGATTAAGAAACAAAGAAGTGCCACTAGTGAAGGTCATCTGGCAGAGTCAAGAGCATGAGGAGGCTACTTGGGAACGTGAGGACAGCATGAGAGAAAGATATCCAGAATTATTCTAAGTTCGAGGACGAACTTTTCATAAGGTATGGGGGATTGTAACGCCCCAAAATTTCCATTTTAAGTCCTTAAAGTCCTTAGAACTATTTAAAAATGTTTTAGAAACATTCTAGATATTTTAGGAATTTTTAGAATATTTTTATGGAATTTTCCGAGTCCGTTTAGTATTTTTAAAAAAGGAAAAACTTTAAAGGGCAGCAGGGGGTTCGAACTGGCGACCACAGGAGGAGCAAGCCCTTAAGGGCGCGCAAGTGACCGGCTGGGCTAGGGTATCAAGCACAACAAAAGGTGGAGAGAACTAATTTTATAGAGTAGTTACGTTTTTTCATGAAGAGGTATTTAAACCCCGCTTAAGTCGTGTGAAACCCTTGGAGGAGAATTTTCGGCTGCGTGCGAGAAGGGGGCGAGGGAGGGGTGGCGAAAACAAAAGGGAACCTAGGTTTTCTTTCCTCCTCTCCTCTCCTCTCCTAAGGGGCGCCGGCCAAGGAAAAGCAAGGAGTGCGGAGCGTTTCGTTCGTCTCGACGAGAAGAACACGTAGGCACGGACGGTTCGTAGAGATCTCAAGTTTCGCCCGAGCCCTAGTCGTCTAATTTCGGTTGTAAGTCCAAGAAATCAAGGTAAGTACTGCTCACCTGCAGTAAGAGGCGGTTTTCCGCAAGAATTTTCCTTTCAAAGTTTTAAAGGAGATATTTCCTTTTAGTTTAAGATTTTGCATGTGATCTTAGTTCATTATATGCTTATATATGTTGATAGAGTACCCTATGTGAGCTTAGAGTCTAAGAAATCTATAAGAAAAGAAAAGAAAGATAAAGAAGAAGAAAAGAGAAGGCCAAGGCCTTACGAAATCCCCAAAAGTCAAGACTTAGGGATTTGGGCACACAAGGTGTTCGATAAAATGCCAAGGCATTTAAAGATAAGAAAAAAGTAAGTATTTTATTTTCTAAGGCCAGTACCCGGCGTCTAAGGGCGTCGTTAAAGAAATCCAGGTGTCCAATTCCAAGGTCTTGGCCCTGGTAGACCAAGGTCTGCTCTATTAGGATTGGCGGCTCGCTACCCCAACCTTTTAGGGAACGCGCATAAGATGGTACTTACGTCTTAAGTGGATCCAAGTGAGTATTATTTTCAAGTATATGCTTTAGCAAAGTTTTCTAAAGTTTAAGGAAATTTTCTAAAAGTTAAAGAAAGATTTAAAGTTAAAGAATTTCTAAAGTTTCAAGTTAAGCCAAGTCAAAGTGAGTTAAGATTTATTAATGCTTGAGTATACATGTTTGAGTTATACATGTTTCGTGTTTCTTCTAGCATAAAAGTATCTCATGTGATTTGACTTATTAATGCTTGAGTATGCATGTTTTGAGTTATACATGTTTTAGTGTTTCTTTTAAGCATAAAAGTATCTCATGTGATTTCACCTTGTTTAAAAAGCATGCTTGCACATTTCGAGATTTTGTGAGCTAGATAGTACTTGCTAAGCTTTATGCTTATTAGTTGCATTTCCTCTTACTGCAGGTAAAGGTAAAGACAAGCAATTCTGAAGGAAGGCGACGAGGCGGTGCTGAGTGACGTGTGTGTGGTGGCTGACCTTGGAGAGATCCTTGGGATGAGACAGTTTAGCTTATTTGAAATGCATGTTTAAGATTTCCAAATTCCAAGTTATTGTGTTATGGAGTTTATTAACCATTTATGCTTCGGATAGTTTTACATGCTCAATTTTGTAGAATGAAGATTCCATGTCATTTAAATTAGTATGCATACTTTTGTGAATGCACTAGATGAGCAAGGGCATGAGTAGTTTAACATGTGGATACATTGCATTTTTGACTTATTCTTGAGCTTATTATTATTCCCTTTTGGACTAAGTCCTAATTGTGCTTAAAATGCTTGTAAATTCGGTAGAAAAGTAAGATTTACATTCTATGAAGTTCTAGAAATATTATTGCATGTGCCAAGATGTTGTTAGTTTCGAATTAAGTCTTATTGCTTTAAATATGCTTAGAAAAGTTGCATGCATATTTCATAGTGCTTTAGAAATGTTATAGAACCTTGTGTGATGAGTTTAAATGGTTAGAATTACTAGTAATGTGCCATTGTATCATGCATGACTATTAAAGTTAGAATATCATTTTTAGATAGATTGAATACGAAAAAAAAAAGATTATAAAGAAAGTTCCGCATTTTTAGTCGTGCATTAGAGTCAAGAAGTAGACAAGTAGCGGTCCGTCTAAGGTAGAGAAGGCGGGTCGCTACAAATGCATCCCTAGCATTGGTTTATATGGCATCTACACATCAAAATCCAATTTCCATGCTATATGACCCCCAATGTCATATTTTATGCATGATACTTAAATCCAATGCGCCAAATCCCTAGGATTGAGACTCAAATCTGTCTCCACATCCTTTGGCACACTCCATGGTCCATCTAGACTTCTGGAAGAAATCCTCCCAAGATCCATTTACCATGGTCCCAACTTGGTTCTTAGAGCTCCCCCTTGAGTTCTTAGCCTAAACACAAGGCCACACCGGTGTACCTTCGGTGACTTTTGGCCTACAACCTTAACCATCTTAACCTTGAACCCCTTGTCCTTAGTTAAGACTTTCTTCTTGCTATTAAATGACATCCCCTTGTCATTTTTGGACTTCCCCTTGCTATAGTCATATTGTACCCTTGCATATGACTTCTCCATAGCATTGGAGAACTTAGATCGGTATCCTAGACCCGATCTCTCATTGTTGAGTTTTTGACTACCCAACACCATGCCTACACGCTTAGATCCAATAATGAATTTATCTAGGGGTTTCTCTAATTTATCAAGTTTTGCCCTCAATGCTTGATTTTCCCTCTCTAGGTTCTTAACCTTAGCATCACTATGTCCATCTTGGACATTCCTAGATCTACCCATTTGTCTAGGCATGTATCTCCCCTTCTTGGGATTAATGTCTTGGTCCTTAGGTTTAAAGGTTCTTGGTTTATCTTGATGCATGAATTTCCTAGGGTTTTGATATGCAACATTAACCCTATTTCTATCATGATATCTAAAACCAAAATTATGCATGGGTGAATAATTTTCATTATTTCTAACATGCATGGAGGAATTTGAATTACATCTAAAGTTAGGAATTACCTCCCTTACCCTTGTAGCTCCCCCTTAATGTGAGCTTTTCTTCTTCTCCTTCCTCTCCCATTTTCTCAAATGCTCCAATTTCTTGAATTATTCTTTTCTTGAACATTTAGTGTGGTAGTGTCCTAGCTCACCACATGTGAAGCACCTTATATGCTTTTTCTCCTTCTTCGCACCATCCCTACAACCCATGTTAGAATTTAAAGGAATTGACTTGGGTTTAGGGTTTACCTCCTTTTTCTTGCCCAATGGACACTTGTCCTTATAGTGTCCCTTCTTATTGCATCCAAAGCAAATGATGTGATCCTTGGATCTTGCTTTGGTGGAGGTGGTGGCTTCTTCTTGCTCTGATATTGAGGATGATCTCTCCTCCCCCTCAATCCTTGAAGTGGAGACTCCTTCTTCACCCTTTGATGAAGTGAATGATTCTTCAATTTCTTGTGCCACTTCACTTGAGGAGATGGATGAATCTTTTTCTTCTTTCTCCTCCTCTTTGGATGTTGAGCTTCTTTCCTCATCCGATTTGTCCTCCTCCTTTTCGGATGTTGAGCTTCTTTCCTCATTTGATTGAGCCTTCTCCTCTTCTTGGACCATTAAGCTCATTTCCTTGGGCTCTTCCACTACTTGAACTTGTGTAGGGGTTTCATGAAGTGCTAACATCTTGCTATATAATTCGTATGGATTTTTTATTCATCTACACGACTAATCACATCGATAGGAAAAATATTAAGTAAAATTGAAATTACTTTGTGATTTGCCTTCGATTGTATTTGTTGCTCCTTATTCCAATATCGTGGTCAGAGCTTTTTTTCATGTTTATCTTTCGGAACTTCAAATGGTTCTTCTAGTACGATCATGAGATTCCAATCCATGCCGAACCAAGTCTTTATCCGCATCCTCCAATACTCGAAACTCTCGCGGTCGTAGAGAGGTGGAACATTGATATTGTCCCCTACTCTTTCTTCAATTGCCATTTCCTCTAGCTTTTTTCTCTCTCAGCGGTTAGTCCGTAGACGAGCGAACCTTGCTCTGATATCACTTGTTGGGACCTTGACGTACGGCTAGAGGGGGTGAATAGCCGATCACCCACTTCGATTGCAATTTTCTTCCTACACGTTGTTAGTGCGCAAGCGGAATAACAAATAACAAACCTAACAACTAAGAAGACAAACCGATTTATGTGGTTCGGAGATAAGACTCCTACTCCACGGCTATCCGTAAGGTGGACGATCCCGATTCGTCGGTGGATGACTCTCCGGAACACCTCCGGCTAGCTCTTGTCGCTCCTTATGGGTGGAGAAACCTCGCCACAATCCCTTGACAACTTCTGACCACTTGTAGGCTACTAATAGGCTTATCCTGATAGATCGTTTCCGGTACGCTAGAGGGGGGGGCGTGAATAGCGCTTCTTTGATTCTCACCTACGTTGTTAGTTTGTGTAGTGGAATATACAATAAAACAATAAACTAACAATAAGAACAATGTTAACAAACCGATTTACTTGGTATCCACCCTGGACGGGTGACTAATCCAATAATCCGTCGGTGGATCAATCCCCGGATAACCTCCGGCTAGCCCTTGTCGCTCCTTGTGGGTGGAGAAACCTCGCCACAACACCTTGGACACTATTTGGTCTCAAAAGACTACTAACTCACTTTACCCAAGCGAGTCTCGTCAAGAATCTCAGCCACCACGAAGTCCTCTTTAAATAGGACTCGGGCTGAAACCCTCGCCACCAGTCGACTGCTCCCAAGGCAGTCGACTGGTGCCACTGAATTTTGACCGTTGCAACTCCCAACGTTCGAATTTCAGCCAACTCACCAGCCACCTACCAGTCGACTGCTCCCAGAGCAGTCGACTGATCCCTGGCCAGAACCCTTCTGTGAGTTCCATCAGTCGACTGCCGTCAGGCCAGTCAACTGGTCTACTCACCCACCTAAGGTTTACCCTTCCTGAGTACATTCCACTCCGCACTTGAACCCTAGTATTTCCCGAGTACAATCACACAACACTCATACCCTCACGACTCGACTGACTCCTCATCCGCAGCCTCGACTATTGCCTTCGCGCCCTCTTCATCTTCGGCTCCCGTCCCTCGGATGCATGCAAGCCTCCAGCTTGCCTTCATGCCATCCTTCACGCATGCCTCGAAGTCCGTGCCCCTCAGCTCATCGTCCCTGCTCTCCAAGGTCCCTCAGGTGCACACAAGCCTCCAGCTTGTCTCCATGCCACCCTTCACCGTACTGAGGCCGTCCAGCCAAGTCCATATGTGCAACCTGCACACTCAACATACACATATAAGAACACAAGGGTAAACCTAACTTAAACCCTTTGCCCAAACATCAAAACACTTGGTCACTCTGGACCATAGATTGCCTCAACAATCTCCCCCTTTTTGATGTTTGGCAATACATTTAAGTTAGGGAAACAAATAGTAATATATAGCAAAAACAATGCTAAACAATGCATATGCAATGCATGGATCCTATCCCAAGGCATCCCACACCTAACCCTCCAAGTTAGGAATTTTGCACACCTAATCCTCCAAGTTAGGACTTTTCACACCTAACCCTCCAAGTTAGGACTTTTCACACCTAACCCTCCAAGTTAGGACTTTTCACACCTAGCCCTCCAAGCTAAAACTTTTACACACCTAACCCTCCAAGTTAGGAATTTTCCACACCTAACCCTCCAAGTTAGGATTTTTCACAGGCTTTTTAAAGCTTCTCCCAAGCTCCCCCTACACTGGACTTACAAAGGCTTTTAAGAACCTCTCCAAGGTTCCCCTTACGCCAAGAATGGAGCAACCATGCTCCCCCTTAAACTCAGCTCCCCCTAAACCTAGGGTTTCTTGCAAAGGTATGTTTGGATTCCCAACTTAAACCCAAACTTCTCCCCCTTTGCCATACATCAAAAAGGCCCCAATAATATCCCAATTATTGGTTCTTTCAATCTATAATGATTCTAAACACAGTGTACTAAACCCCCATACACTTGTTTCCTATCATTTGAACAATAAACTAGTTGCTGATACACAAATCAGCCCTGGGCAGTCGACTGCCCCTGTTGGCAGTCGATTGATACTCTGAAATTCAGTCTTTCTGGCCAATTTCAGAATTGCGCCAGAAATTCCACAAATTTTCAAAAATTTTCAAATTTTGTGAAGAACTTTGTGGTACCCATACCTACTTGGAAAAAATACATTTCATCATGTATCTATCACTGTTCCCAAGTTGGACACAAAATCTAATAATTTCTTATGAAAATTAAGACAAACAAGGAGGCAACCTCCCCCTTAACATATGCCTTCTCCCAATTTTCAATTTTACTAGGTGAAGTTCTACCCAACTTAACACCCTAAACTCAAATTAGGTTCTACCCATCCTAACAACCAAGTTCTTCTCCCTTGGCCACCATGAAAGGATTGCTCCCAAGCAACCTTATCCCTAGTGCCAACACGAACTCAACAAAGCCCCTGAACAACCTAAAGGTTTGCAAACACACTTGCTAGGATATACCCTATCCTAGAAAAATATGATTCCATAAAAATATCAAGTGTGCTTGACTTTTGGTACAATCTAATTTCCTTAATGATTTGACATTTGTATACCTTCAAATATATCTCTAATTCCATGTGTTTGTCAAAGCTAACCATCATAATTCGACACATGGAATTGTCCTCAATTTTCCCTTTTGACCTCTAAATCCTAGATACCTAGGGAAACTTATCAATCTTCCTTGATTTCATCAAAAGCTTCAATATCATTCAATGAACTTTAAGGACTCATTAATCCTTATAACATCAACCCATGACATAGAATCTCATAAGACAATATGACCCTTTCCTATGTTTCTAATTTTGCAATTTCTTATCACCTAATAGGCCCTTTTTGCATACTCTCACTGACCAGTCGACTGCCCATATGACAGTCGATTGCCAAAACGTACAGAGAGTTTTTGGGCTGAGACCAGTCGACTACCCCTGGGGCAGTCGACTGGTACATGATTTTCAGGTTTTTCAGTCCAATTTCAGAAATGCCTAGATAATTCCACAAATCTCCAAAAATTATGAAATTTTGTGGAGAGATTTGTGGGGCCAAGGTCTACTTGGGAAAAATACGTTTCCAAACAAATATACTCCGGATCCCAAGATTGGCACGAAATCCTAATTTCTCTAAATTGTATCATTTTAGCCTATCTCAAAAGTTCTAATTGTGATTTCTCCTCAATATTTCTTCTTATCCTTGATCATAGTTCATTTCTATCATTGAATTACACATTATGTACACATTAAACCCTGTTTTTATCAATTATAACCTCATTTTCCTCTTTTTCTCCCTAAATTCTCTTTTTAATGTGTCAAAACCTAAGATTAAGACTTACCCAAGTCTTTCAACCCTTTTTGGCACAATTCACCTAATTTCCTAGGAGAGAAACTCTTGAGATCCATTTACCATGGACCCTAAAGACTCCTAAAGCTCCCCCTTGAGCTCTGAGCCCTAGCCACCTCTCTAGGTGACTCAACCCACACTAGACCACACCGATGACCCTCCGGTGATTCTTGGCCTACATATCTAACCTTCTTAACATTGGACACCTTGTCCTTGGTTAAGTCACCCTTTCTACATTTTGATGGCACCCACTTACCATCCTTGAACTTACCCTCCTTGCCATGATTATATGCTTCTCCAGCATATTTCTTTCCATTTGTCTTGGAGGTCTTAGACCGATATCCCAAACCCGATCTATCATAGTTGGGTTTTAAACTACCCAACACCATGTCTAAGCCCTTAGATCCAACCGTGAATCTTTCTAGGGCCTTTTCTAACGTATCAAGCCTTGCCCTCAAGGCTTGATTTTTCCTTTCTAAGTTTCTAGCCTTAGAGTCCATATGTCCACTTTGGATATTCCTAGACCTATCCATTTTCCTAGGCACATTCCTTCCCTTCTTGGGATTAGTGTCATGATCCTTAGGTCTAGAGGTCTTGGGTCTATCATTATGCATGCTTTTCCTGGGGTTGTGATCTATCTTGTTACTCCTATTCCTATCATTGTACTTAAAACTAAAATTGTGCACAAGTAGGCATTTTTCATTAATCTTAGCATGCATGGATGAATGATTAACATGATTTTTAATATGCAAGGAGGAACTTGAAATTGAATTATATTTTAACCTAGGGTCAGGAATTACCTCCCTTACCCTTGTAGTTCCTTCTTGTTGTGATCTTTGCTTCCTCCTTTCTTTTTTCTCCCATCTCCTCAAGTGTCCCATTTTCTTGAGCTCTTTCTTCCTTGGACACTTGGTGTGGTAGTGTCCTAGCTCACCACACGTGAAGCATCGAATCCTCCTCTTCTTCTCTTGGGTTTCTCTAATTCTACACTTTATGTTAGAATTTAATTTAATTGAAATAGGTTTAGAGTGTACGTCCTTTTTACCTTTCGGGCACTTGTCCTTGTAGTGCCCTTTTTCGTTGCAACCAAAGCATGTGATGTGCTCTTTCGATTTAGCTTTGGTGGAGGTGGAGGCTAGGTTGACTTCTTCTTCAACCTTGGATGATGTGGATGCTTTCTCTTGTTCCGGTATAGATGAAGGTCTCTCCTCCCCCTCAATCCTTGAGGTGAAGACCTCTTCCTCTTCTTCTCTTGAGGAGGTTGATGATCTTTCACTTAATTCCTCCTCCTCACTTGAAGAGATTGCCACTTCCTTTCCTCTTTCTTCTTCTTCGGATGTCGAAGTTCTCTCACTCCCTTCTTCCACTTCTTGAACCAATGAATTGATTTCTTTGGACTCTTAAATTTGTGTAGGATTTTCATGATATTCTTTAACTTTATTCCATAATTCATGTGCATCTCTATATTCACCTACACAACTCAAAATGTTATTAGGCAAAATATTTATCAAAATGCTAATTACCTTCTGTTTGCTTTTGCTTGATCTTGTTGTTCTAGAGTCCAATATCTAGGCCTAAGCCTCTTCCTGTGCTTATCCTTTGGAATCTCATATGGCTTTTCAAGCGCGATTCGAAGGTCCCACTCCATCCCGAACCATGTCTCTATCCTTGCCCTCCAAAAGTTGAAGTCTTCATGATCGTAGGGCGGTGGAGTGTATATGTCGTCCCCAAATTTGTCTTCCATGATTCTTTTCCTCTAGCGTGTGCTCCCTCGGCGGTTAGTCCGATCAAGAGTGGTCCTCGCTCTGATACCAATTGATAGAACGTTTCTGGTACGCTAGAGGGGGGGGGGTGAATATCGCTTCTTCGATTCTTTTCATCTACGTTGTTAGTTTGCGCAGTGTAATATACAATAAAATAATAAACTAACAATAAGAGCAATGCTAACAAACCGATTTACTTGGTATCCACCATGGACGGGTGACTAATCCAATAATCCGTCGGTGGACAATCCCCGGATAACCTCCGGCTAGTCCTCGTCGCTCCTTGTGGGTGGAGAAACCTCGCCACAACACCTTGGACACTATCTGGGCACAAAAGACTACTAACTCACTTTACCCAAGCGAGTTTCATCAAGAATCTCAGCCACCACGAAGTCCTCTTTAAATAGGACTCGGGCTGAAACCCTCGCCACCAGTCGGCTGCTCCTACGACAGTCGACTGGTGCCACTGAAATTTGACCGTTGCAACTCCCAACGTTCGAATTTTAGCCAACTCACCAGCCACCTACCAGTCGACTGCTCCTAGAGCAGTCGACTGGTCCCTGGCCAGAACCCTTCTGTGAGTTCCATCAGTCGACTGCCCTCAGGCCAGTCGACTGGTCTACTCACCCACCTAAGGTTTACCCTTCCCGAGTACATTCCACTCCGCACTCGAACCCTAGGATTTCCCGAGTATAATCACACAGCTTTCCTACCCTCACGACTCGACTGACTCCTCATCCGCAACCTCGACTATTGCCTTCTCATCTTCGGCTCCCGTCCCTCGGATGCACGCAAGCCTCCAGCTTGCCTCTATGCTATCCTTCATGCATGCCTTGAAGTCTGCGCCCCTCATCTCATCGTGTTGGATCGAGAGAATACGATTGAGGGGGTGGGGGTGAATATCGTAAACCATTTCGGATTAAAGATAATAGAATACGCAGTGGAAAATTAAAACACAACGCAAAAACGCAAGCGGTTTTACTTGGTTCGGAGTCGCGGCCGGCTCCTACTCCAAGGCCCACGGTCGTTGACCGTTTACAGCGGGAAATTCTATATGAACATAAATGTTACAAAAGATATTACAGTTGTAGTGCAGTAAATGAAATGTAGTGCAGTAAATGAAATTGACTTCTTCATTACCGACGCCCGGTGTGGATCGTACATTCGAGCAGAGGGTCGTCGTCGGCGCTTGAATCTTGAGATGGAAGGTTTCCGGAGCAGCGCGCTTGAGTTGAAGAGTGTAGAAGCGTTAGAAAGTTATGTTTAGAAGGCTTGGGGGTCGAGTCCTTTATATAGTGAACCTGGGGGCGCCCGGGTCGTTGGGGGTGCCCCCCACGTGTCACCTGATCCGGTAAACTCTCGGTCAGTCGTTATCCCTCCAGGATTGGGCTAAGGTTTGACCGGGGGCACCCGGGATGCAGGGGCACCCGGGTTGATTCGGTCCACTGGCTTCTCGCTGGCTTGACTCTATCCGCTTCGTTGGCTTGAGCCCGGGGTGCCCGGAGCATCCGGGGCGCCCGGGAGCATGGGGGCACCTGGGAGCATAGGCTTCCGAAGCGTTTTCTTGCTTAACTTGTTTTGCCTTGACCTTGGGAGCGCCCGGGACACTGGGGGCGCCCTGCCCAGCTGCTTGCCCCTCTCCTTTGGGGCGTTCGGAGCTGCAGAAACACATTCCTTCGGTCCTGCATCCAAGGTTAGTCCAAAACAACACAAAGCAATAAAATATTAGGTTTATACTGCCTTAGCTATCTTGGTTCTGACTTTGGGTCTCCAAAATGGAACCCTAGGTCGAACCGACGCCTACTGTTCCCTCGACGGGAAACCCGTCCTGACCTACTCCTCTCAGGAGAGTTTACCTTTTGCCAACTGGCTTCTCCGGTTGGACTTTTGCCTAGCAGTCCTTCCCTAGGGCTTAGGTACCAAGCCGTCCTTCGCCCGGTGCCTAGCAGTCCTTCGCTAGGTCTTCGGTACCAAGCAGTCCTTCACCCGGTACCTAGCAGTCCTTCGCTAGGGCTTTGTATCCTGGCATTCCTTCGCCAGGTGCCTAGCAGTTCTTTGCTAGGGCTTTGTATCTTGGCATTCCTTCGCCAGGTGCCTAGCAATCCTTCGCTAGGGCTTTGTATCCTGGCAGTCCTTCGCCAGGTGCCTAGCAGCCCTTCGCTAGGACTTTGTTTCCTGGCAGTCCTTCGCCAGGTGCCTAGAAATCCTTCGCTAGGACTTTGTTTCCTAGCAGTCCTTCGCTAGGTGCCTAGCAGCCCTTCGTTAGGACTTTGTTTCCTAACAGTCCTTCGCCAGGAGCCTAGCAGCCCTTCTCTAGGACTTTGTTTCCTGACAGTCCTTCACCAGGTGCCTAGCAACCCTTCGCTAGGACTTTGTCTCTGTACACTTGAGTAACTTTATTAGATCACAAATAACACTTAACTTTGAATCCTTTGCCAATATCAAAATAAGGTTCGATATGGTGCTTCCTGCACCAACAATCTCCCCCTTTTTGATTTATAGCAACACAATTCAAAGTTAAGTAAAAAACTTTATAACAGTTAAGAATATAAGGTAAAAATGATGTATAGCAATTATACACACTTCAACGTTAAGTAAAAACTTTATAACAGTTAAGAGCATAAGGTAAGATTTTGAAAAAAAATCCTTTATTTCTCATACTCCCCCTAAAAACCCTGAATACTTGTATTATAAAATACTTAACTTTGACCCTTCCTCCCCCTTTGACATATATCAAAAACAAACATGGGTGAATAAGGTAAAATTTTAAAAAGTTTTACAAACCTAAATTTTGTTAAAAACTTTTACTTACAAGGCTTTGCAAAAAGATTTTTACTTAGGCAAAATTTTGAAGCCAAATTTCCCAAAAAAAAGGTTCAACTTTAAGAATAGGGAAAAAATTTGTTTTAAAAGAATTTGCATACTTAGAAGAATTTGCTTGGAAATACTTTGTGCATTTTGAAAAACATAATTCTTAAGAAATTTTTAGATAAGTTTTTCCCCAAAAAAAACTTTACTTAGAAATATTTGCCAAAATTTTCAAAAAGTTTTGCTTAGACAAATCTTGTTTACTAAGGAAAATTTCACTTAAAAAAAATTTGAAATACTTAGAAACTTTTGCTTTACTTTTGAAAAAAATTTCTTTTTCTCTTTCTTTCTCTCCCCCTTAATGTGAAACTCTTCTCCTTATGTTTTAGACCATTTCTAAGATAAACTTTCATTGAAAAGGGAAAAAAGTTTAAGGAAGAATTTAATTTCTAATTTGACACTTTTTCTACTCTCCTCCTTGGATATATATCAATAAAGAAATATATTTTGAAATAAGTTTTAAGAAAAAGTTTGTGTATCAGAGCCTATGAGTTTTGAAAACATAAAAATACTTAATATAATTCTTGAAAGCATAGCAAAAGCTTAAATTGCACCAACAAAACTCCACTTTGAAAAGTATTGTACAATTTGAAAAACTATTTTTGTATTTGTAGGCAAGTCTTTAGAAGATTCACACACTTAGAATACTGTTGCCTTGAAGAGTATTAGTACTTTTTGAAAACATTATATTTTGAAAAATAGTAGTACTTTTGAAAGATTAAACATAATACTTGACTTGGTTTCTTTTCCAGTCTGACACAATCCTAGGAAACCTTGTTAACTACAAGGATATTTCCCTAAGTGTCCTGAAAAATTTTCCAAAGTCAAGTACATATTATTTTCAAAAGTACTCTAAAAGGATTTTAAAAGTATTCCAAAGTCAAGCAAAATTTTGAAAGTAATGGTATATATATAAGCAAAATGATTTAAAAGGATAGTATTTTGAAGGAAAAATTATTTATGTTTTCAAAAGGATTTTAAAAGTGCAATGCATGAAAACATATAATTTTGAAAAATACTCAATAATTCTTTTAATTTGATCTCCCCCTAAGCTTGACTCAGTCCTAGGAAGCTTGTTGACTACAAGCGATCTTCCTCTGAGTCTTAAGGTTTGATTCAAATTATAAGAATTATCTAATAATTTGAAAAATAATTGTTAGAAATAATTTCTTTCGATTTAGACTCTCCCTAAATTTAACACTTTCTAGGAGTCCTTGTAAATCATAAAGTGGATCTTCCTCAGTGTCTTTAGGGTTTATTAAAATCAAAAGAATAGTTTTGAATAACAATATGGTAATTTTTAACACAATTTGGAATGATAATAATTTTCCAAAGAGATAGTAATATACGAGGGTTTTTGAATCAAATTTTTGAAAAACCTTATTTTGAGATGATACTAAATTTTAGAGCATAAGGTTTTTGAAAAAAATCTAATTTTTTTTACAAATATAAAAAAAACCTTATATCCGACTCGTCTGACTTTATCTAAGTGCTTGAAGGGTCTTCAGTATTAACTAGGTTTGACTATGTTGACTTGGTTTTACCAATCAATAATTAACCCAATCAAGTTCTAGGTCTTAGTATAATTCAATCAAGACTTGGTTTGATGAGTTAATGTTGAAAACAAATGAAATTCATTTTTTGAAAAATGTTGAGTGGAAAACATATATAGTTAATTTAGAATTAATTTTAAGAAACAATTGAGTTGATTTTGTAAAAGTATTGAACTACATTATTAGGTCCTAAACATCTCACCCAGTTCTACATGACAAAATAGGTTACCTTATTTGTTTTGTGAGATGCTTTATTTTTATCTTTGAATTAGTGTTAAATCTAAGATTTACTTAAAATTTATGTTAGATTCAAATATGACAATAGTAAAGTGAATTTGATTTTCTATAATTGGCTTCCAGGTCTTGGCGAGACACTAGGCCTTCTTTGGCCGGAGCCTTATTGGATCATCAACCCTTTCCTTGACAAAGCCTTTTATAGAAAATTCATCTTCAAGTTACTCCTTGAAAGATTTTGGTCTAACTAGTTTGGGTCTTGGATCGGTAGCTTTGGCTAGTTCCACCAGACTAAACAGACCAAGTAGTGTATACTTGACCTTATTAGAAGGGTTTCCCTAACGTACTATCATCTCACCTCCTCCCAATACTAGGTTTTCAAGTTTTAAGTAACCCTTTAGTCCTTAAACTAATCAATCCTAATTCTAAGCAAAAATAAATAACTAAGCATGTCAAAAATGATCTAAGTTATATCATAATTGAAATAAAACTCTGGTTTTTTAAAATCAGCAAGGTTGTGAATCAAGTTTTCTAACATATTAACCATAACTAATTTATACGAATTAATCACATTCTTTGATCTAAATATTAGATTTTCAAATATCGTAAATTTACCTTTTGATTCCCAGCTGGGAATCTCCCCCTTGATACTTGACGTCTTTCTTTTTTGTTTCTTTATCATCTTGTAGTGATCACGAGCTAATCGGACCAGTTTGGTTCGATCTCCTTCTTTGTTGTCAAATTCTGAGTCTGAGTCGGACTCGGATACAGGTTGAAGCTTCTTCTTTAGAGTTTTCCCTGCTCTTGAAATTATACCTTCCTCGACCATTATAGTATCAGTCTGATTATTTAATTGTAATTCAGGAACAAATTCAAAATTGGTTACCATTTTTGTCTCAGTCACTTTGTCTTCTGACTCTGGCTCGAATTCGCAGTCAAGTATGGATTCTATCTCATCTTCTGATCCGGAGTCAATTTTGAAGTCGGGTGCTGACACTTCTAAGATCTCAATATCGGAGCTCTCTTCGTATAGATTGATTAGCTTTTCCCACATCTCCTTGGCACAGGTGAAGGATCTGACCCGCTTCAATTCTTCTTTGGTCAGGCCACATTGTAAGATTACTATTGCCTTAGCATCAGTCTCGATCTTCCTTAGAGTTGGTTCATCCAGTTTGTCCCAGGCAATCGATGTTCCATCTTCTGTGGGGAATGTGAACCCCGTTTGGATCATCAACCATAAATCCAGATTGGCCTTCAAGTGGGATTCCATTAGACTTCTCTAGGAATTGAAATTTTCGCCAGAAAAGAGCGGTGGACGAGCACTGTTCCATTCTTGGTTGGCCATTTAGTTTAACCTTACACACAAGAGAAATAACAGAAATATACCAAGACATGGTCTTGGATTAGTAGTGCGGGAGAGACAAAAAAAACTAGCTCAATAAAAGTGTTTGCACGAATTTCGAGATAAAATAATAATAAAAAAATAAAAATTAATGACAAAATTTTGAAAATGTTGACTTTATCAATTTTGATTAATGATGAAAAGGTAAGAATTTACTGTTTGGGAACAAATTTGCTTAGCACGAATTTTGAGAAAAAATATTAAAATAATAAAAAAAATTTATGACAAATTTTCAAAAATTGTTCGTTTTATCAATTTTGAGTTATGGTGAGAAAATAAGAATTCAAAATTGAAAAAGGCGAGTGGTGTTGCACCACCTCGATTAACAAAAAAAATAGAATTAACAATTTCGTAAATCCGAAAAACTCTCAAATTGGTGGTTGCATCAAATTTGAAGTTCCCCGCTCTGATACCACATGTTGGATCGAGAGAATACGATAGAGGGGGGGTGAATATCGTAAACCGTTTCGGATTAAAGATAATAGAATACGCACCGAAAAATTAAAACACAATGCAAAAACGCAAGCGGTTTTACTTGGTTCGGAGTCGCGGTTGGCTCCTACTCCAAGGCCCACGGTCGTTGACCGTTTACTGCGGGAAATTCTGTATGAACACAAATGTTACAAAAGATATTACAGTTGTAGTGCAGTAAATGAAATGTAGTGCAGTAAATGAAATTGACTTCTTCATTACCGACGCCCGGTATGGATCGTACATTCGAGCAGAGGGTCGTCGTCGGCGCTTGAATCTTGAGATGGAAGGTTTCCGGAGCAGCGCGCTTGAGTCGAAGAGCGTAGAAGCGTTAGAAAGTTGTGTTTAGAAGGCTTGGGGGTCGAGTCCTTTATATAGTGATCCAGGGGGCGCCCGGGATGTTGGGGGCGCCCCCACGTGTCACCTGATCCGGTAAACTCTCGGTCAGCCGTTATCCCTCCAGGACTGGGCTAAGGTTTGACCGGGGGCGCCCGGGATGCAAGGGGCGCCCGGGTTGATTGGTCCGTTGGCTTGACTCTATCCGCTTCGTTGGCTTGAGCCCGGGGCGCTCGAAGCATCCGAGGCGCCCGGGAGCACGGGGGCGCCCGGGAGCATGGGGGCGCTCGGGAGCATAGGCTTCCGAAGCGTTTTCTTGCTTAACGTGTTTTGCCTTGACCATGGGGGCGCCCGGGACATTGGGGGCGCCCTGCCAAGCTGCTTGCCCCTCTCCTTTGGGGCGTTCTGAGTTGCAGAAACACATTCCTTCGGTCCTGCATCCAAGGTTAGTCCAAAACAACACAAAGCAATAAAATATTAGGTTTATACAGCCTTAGCTGTCTTGGTTCTGACTTTGGGTCTCCAAAATGGAACCCTAGGTCGAACCGACGCCAACTATTCCCTCGACGGGAAACGCGTCCTGACCTACTCCTCTCAGGAGAGTTTACCTTTTGCCAACCGGCTTCTCCGGTTGGACTTTTGCCTAGCAGTCCTTCGCTAGGGCTTAGGTACCAAGCCGTCCTTCGCCTGGTGCCTAGCAGTCCTTCGCTAGGTCTTCGGTACCAAGCAGTCTTTCGCCCGGTGCCTAGCAGTCCTTCGCTAGGGCTTTGTATCCTGGCATTCCTTCGCCAGGTGCCTAGCAGTCCTTTGCTAGGGCTTTGTATCCTGGCATTCCTTCGTCAGGTGCCTAGCAGTCCTTCGCTAGGGCTTTGTATCCTGGCAGTCCTTCGCCAGGTGCCTAGCAGCCCTTCTCTAGGACTTTGTTTCCTGGCAGTCCTTCGCCAGGTGCCTAGCAGCCCTTCGCTAGGACTTTGTTTCCTAGCAGTCCTTCGCCAGGTGCCTAGCAGTCCTTCGCTAGGACTTTGTTTCATGACAGTCCTTCGCCAGGTGCCTAGCAGCCCTTCGCTAGGACTTTGTTTCCTGGCAGTCCTTCGCCAGGCGCCTAGTAGCCCTTCGCTAGGACTTTGTCTCTGCACACTTGAGTAACTTTATTAGATCACAAATAACACTTAACTTTGAATCCTTTGCCAATATCAAAACAAGGTTCGATATGGTGCTTCCAGCACCAACACATCGTCCCTGCTCTCCAAGATCCCTCGGGTGCACACAAGCCTCCACCTTGTCTCCATGCCACCCTTCACCGTACTGAGGTCGTCCAGCCAAGTCCATATGTTGCACACTCAACATATACATATAAGAACACAAGGGTAAACCTAACTTAAACCCTTTGCCCAAACATCAAAACACTTGGTCATTCCGGACCACAGATTGCCTCAACATACCCAAGCTTGTTTCGCCAAGGAAACTAAGCCAAAAATGAGCCCTCTTAAATAGTGCTCGATACTGTTCTGATCGTTACCAGTCGACTGGTGCTAACACCAGTCGACTGGTCCTCGTGAATTTGAATGTCACAGTCTGATGATTCAAATTCTGGTCGACACCAGTCGACTGATCGTAGGATCAGTTGACTGATCTTTCTGTGCTCTTCATCAGTCGACTGATCCAAGCACCAGTCGACTGCTCTATCCTTAAACCTAAGGTTTCCCTTCCCGAGTATAATTCTCTCAGCACTCGAACCCTCACGACTCAGCTGACCCTTCATCCAGCAGCCTCGACCTGTTGCCTTCAAGCCTTCTTCGACTTTGGCTCTAATCCCTCGATGCATGCAAGCCCACGGTTCGTCTCCCCATGTCATCCTTCGCGTATGCCTCGAAGTGTGCTTCCCCCGGCTCATCGTTTCTGCTTTGTCCACGTTCCCTCGGATGCATGCAAGCCCACGGCTTGTCTCCCCATGCCATCCTTCACCAGTCCCGAAGACGTCTAACTAAGTCTATGTGTATCCTGCAAACCTGCACACTCAAATACATATATCAAACACAAGGGTGAACCTAACTTAAACCCTTTGCCCAAACATCAAAACACATGGTCACTCCGGACCAAAGATTGCTCCAACACATAAAACTTCGTACGATCTTTCGCAACCTTGCTCTGATACCACTGTAGGGATCTCCCGGCGACATAAACACAAAAATATAGCGGAAACAAGATCCCTCGAGCGATCCATGCAAAAGAAAAACTCGTACAAAATTCATCTTGCTAATAGAGCTATCTATGTGTATACCTTTGAAGCGTGCCCTTGCGTTTATCTCGCTCATCCAAGCTACGTCGGATCTCTTGCACATTCAAGTGTCAGTGCCTCTATGCGTATCCACACGAACACGATCTCTCAACTTCGGAGAAGAACTACTTTAGTTGTGCTAACAACTTGAGGTAGTTCACAAAACCACCAAGAACCCCAAAGAAAGGGTTTTGGCCAAGAGGGAGAAGAGGAAGAAGAGTGGAAGGAAAGATGACTTAACTTCATCCAAATGACAAGAAAACTCTTTTATACTTATCCATGAATATGAAGAGTTTTTGTCCCTTTAGATTGTCCATGTTGGTGTTCCCTGCCGTGAGCTGCCCTTTTTGGATGGGTTGTTATGTTCTTCTTTTAGAGACAATTCTAACATTTACTGATTATTTTGCTGCGAATTATTTGATACAGGGTGTTGACTTGGTACAGACGGGTGGACGCGAGGTCTCTCTTTGGACACGAACTTAGTATTTGAAGGTGGGTACTTCTGACTTATCTATTTAGATATTGTCACAGATTTTATGCATAGTTAGTTATAGATAGTAGTAGAGTTTTATTTATTTTTTGCTTCCATCTATTTACACTTGATATTAGCTATTTGTTTAGACGATAGATTATTTCTGTATTGTTTCGAGGTTGGACCTCCTTACCCTTTATGGTCGCATATGTTGTATATCGTGATTAGATATAGGATACCTTATACACAACACTAGGGCTAGGATATGGTACATGACTATTCTTGGACCTCTACATATCATGTCAATGATTGGTAAACTAATTAGGTAGGTGTGATGTATGATAGTGCCATGCATCGTTCTTGCATGCACATGGGCTGGCGGCATAGAGCTCCTAGTCATGTGGTTAAGACATGTCATCTATCATGACGGCCATGATTTGCACACATTGTCATACGTAAGTAGTGGCTATTGGAGGGTGCGTATAGTTGCCCTGTCGAGACTCTACACGATCACTCAGGAGCAGTGATTTTGGTGCATCGTAGCAGTCAGGGACCCCTCCTGGTGTGTGTAGTTGTTCTATCGTGTCTCCACTCGGTCACTCATGAGTAGTGATTCCGGAGCGTGGTAGCATGCAGTAGTGGTATAGAGATCAGTTGGCTCCCCCTTTCTGACTTTGGGTACATGTCATGATGGGTTGTGTGACCCGCGAATAGTTGTCTCCCCCTTTGTTGGTGAGGATACATGTCATGATGGGTTGTGTGACCTACGAGCAGTTGGCTCCCCTCGTGTCTGGTTTTGGGATTATGGTTGTTGGAGTAGTTGGCTCCGTGACATCCTATCCACTCAGCCACCCAATGTAGGGGTAGCTGGAGTGCGTACAGACATCGTGTGCACATGATGCATTATTGCATAGTTATTGTTGTTTGCATTATCGCATTTACCCGTACTCGCTATACTTGGTTACAGTATATGTATTTGATCTACACCTTCAGGAGGTATGTGTACATAGGGTCTGGTGACCCTACTTTACTCGTGTGGTATTTGGACCTTTATATCTTCGGGTTTGTCTAACTCTGATATGTATCTTTTATTCAGTATTCTAGTTTTAGCATTCCCTACTTTTTACTCCTGTCACTGTTGCCAGTTTGACTCTTATTGCTAGTATAGCTTACTATGCATATCAGATATATGTATTCACTGAGTTCTTGGACTCACACCGTCAGCCTTGTTTTTCATTTCAAGTTGATCGTCTGGAGTGCCCGGCAGCCTGTCCCAGTCCTTCTATTTCGGGGCAACTTGTGTTTTGGTTTGAGTTGTATTCGTGGTTATACTATATTTCCATTTACTTTTGCTATTTTTGTTTCCATTGCGTTGTGTGTTGTGTTTGTTTTGTGCCCTGGAGGCTTGTGATTTTGTTTTGTTTGTCGTAAGTCATACCGGTACGCGACTTTTGTTTGTAGAATGTTATGTCTTTTCTTTTATGGTTTCATTTCCAGCCGTGTTGGCTGATGGGTTGTGGCGACCGTGTAGGCCTTGTACTCATGCGTCAAGTGTCCGTCGTACAGGGGAGGTGCTGTCCGATTCTATATTGGGTCAGCGGCTCCTCTCGGGTGCGTGACAATTTATTTGGTATCAGAGCGAGATTTTTTGAGATAACTTATGGTTTTGTGGGTGTTTTCGATTTTTATGTCAGAGTCATTTCTTCAATGTGGATGTGTTTGGGACATGGCAGCGACGGGACATCTTCAGGCGACTGCAAGGATATGGTAAGTTTTGCTAGTAGTGATAAGAATAAACTTATTAATACTGGGTCATATTTATATAGGTCTGCCTCGTCGTTTAGAGATGACCCCACTGTTGATGCAGTCTAACCCTGATTATTGTTTTGATGTTGACACCGATTTTCGTTTAGGTTAATGAGATGATTGGGATTAAGTCCTGGTCGGGGACTAGTCACACCTAGTGTGACTAGGTGGAGTGGAAAAGACCTAGTGGGACTAGGCATACCTAGTGGGACTAGGTGGAAACCTTGGCTTGGGAAGCTAGGTCCTAGCTTGAGAAGCTAGGGTGGATGAAATCCTGGCTTGGGAAGCCAGGTCCTAGCTTGAGAAGCTAGGTTGGATGAAATCCTGGCTTGGGAAGCCAGGTCCTAGCTTGAGAAGCTAGGTTGGATGAAATCCCGGCTTGGGAGCCCAGGTCCTAGCTTGGGAAGCTAGGTTGGATGAAATCCTGGTGAGTGAAGCCAGGTCCTAACTTGGGAAGCTAGGTTGAAGTCCCGGTGAGTGAAACTGGGCATGGAGTCTTGGTCCGGGGGGCTTAGCATGAGTCAGAGAAGGCTGGGAGCCTGTTCTCGTGATTTAGAGTGGATTTGGCCTTGCCTGGATCGGTCTAGTGACCGATCAGGGAAGTTGGCACGAAGTTCCGTCGTGGATCGGTCTGGTGACCGATCCAGTGATGTCTGATCGGTCTGGTGACCGATCAGGGAGCATACAGAGACTTTGGAAACCTTTCTGTTCGGCTCCTGATCGGTCTGGTGACCGATCAGGGAGACTATTCAGATCGTTCTGGAGAACGATCAATTGTCGCGGGCTTCTCACTATAACCGATCAGGCTGGAGCCTGATCGGTCCCCAGACCGATCAGGCCACATCCTGATCGGTCTGGTGACTGATCAGTAGGCTTGGGCTGCGAATCTGGAAAAACACCCTGCAATGGGGTGGATCGGTCTGGTGACCGATCCATGACTTGGGTCTGATTTAGTGATCGATCACTAGAAAGTCGCGATTTCGGGTTTCTCACTGAGGACTGATCAGGCTGGAGCCTGATCGGACTGAGCCTATCTTGATCGGTCTGGTGACCGATCAGGGCTCACTCTGATCGATCCGGGGACCGATCAGAAGCTGAACTTTAATTCAAAATACGCTGTCAGAGCTCTGATCGCGTTCTGATTTCCACCGATACACTATTGATTTCACTCTGATTTTCTCTGCTATCACTGATGTAATTTTGATTTCATTTGCTAAACCTATGTTAAGTGTGCAGATGACAGGGATGGATTTAAACACTCAAGGAGGGTCAATGGGAGTCTTTCCTTTGAGCAGGTTTGTCTGTTTCTTCTTCTCAGGTTACAACGGATGGCGCGGGCTGGCAACGGCAGGAAGCTGACTAGCTGACCTAGCCTTGGCTGGAGAGTTCAGTGAGTCCAGAGGAGGTCAGGAGTAGCTGAGGCTGTTGCAGACGAGCTGGTGAGCAGCTGGGAGCTGCAGAGGCGTGCCTGTGACCTGGGTATTGGGCAGAGACTTAAGAGCTTGTGGCGAAGAAGTCTTAGCAAGATTTTTGATCCATCTCTTTGAGCAAACAACTGTGAATCACTTGAGCGTGCAAGCAACTGTAAATCTTGAGCAACATTCTGATACTTGAGCACTTGGAAGAAACAAGGAGCTTGGCGAGTCCATCAGCAAGAAGACACGAAGAGCAGGGAGTTCTTGCGTGAGATCTGTGCTTAGTGGAGCTCGGTGAGGAGTTCGCTTGTGTTCTTTCTATCCTAAGTGCTCTGTAAGCTTCCTTTTGTTTCACTGCGCTTAATTTCTTCATTCTGTTGAAACGCTGTGGAGAGGTTACTCCACCGAGAAGGAGGTTTCATTCTATCTGGATTTTTCGGGACTTGATCTGCCGACGATCAAGGGATCGCCCACCTCACAGGCACGCCAAGGAGTAGGGGCAAGTTATCCCCGAACCTTGTAAATCCTCTTTGTTAGCGTTTTGTGCTTGTGCTTAGTTTAGGGTTTCGTTTGTGCATCTCTCTGTTTTTGTATTGCTTCCGCTGTGCTACTAACCCTTGAAGTGCAGAAATTTTAAAAGTTCAAGAAGTTTGTGTCTGGCTACATTCACCCCCCCTCTCTAACCATCCAAGCACCAACAAGTGGTATCAGAGCTTGGGGCTTTGTTCAAGCGGCTTAACATCCGAGAGCTATCAACAATGGCTTTGAGAGAAGGTTTTAGCACCACTCGACCTCCCTTCTTCAATGGATCCAATTTTCAGTATTGGAGGTCTCGCATGGAGTACTACCTCAAGACCGACATTGGAATGTGGTTCTCCGTGAAGGGAGACTTCATTCCTCCAAGAGACGCAGAGGGAAAAGAGTTGGAATCTTCACGTTGATCGGTTGAGCAAACACGAAAAGGAGAAGCCGATGCGAAGGCGGTGGTGACCTTGCAATGTGGAATGAACAAAGACCAACTAATCAAGGTTGGTCCCTTTACAAGTGCAAAGGATTTATGGAATAAACTCATCGAACTCCATGAGGGCACCCGGGACTCGAGAATAGCCAAGAGGGACTTGTTCCTCAATCAACTACAAAATCTCTCCATGAAGGAGAGTGAAACGGTAAGTGAGCTTCATAGTAGATTCAAAGAAGTTCTCAATGGTCTCCACTCCATTGACGAAAAGGTCGAGAACCGCGACCTTGTAAGGTACGTTCTAAAAGCTTTTCCAAGGAATGCCTTGTGGTCATCCATGGTGGATGCCTACAAGGTTTCTAAGGACTTGTCAATTGTAAAATTGGATGATTTATTTTGTGAAATGAAGCTACATGAGATGGCTAACAAAGGCCCCAAGGAGAAGGGGATTGCACTTGTAGCAGGGGAAAAGACCAAGAAGAAGGAGAAGAAGAAGGAGAAGGAAGTCTCTTCATCTTCATCCAAATCCGAGTCCGAGTCCGAGGAGGATGGCAGCGAGTCTTCTTCCTCCGAGATGGCCAACTTTGTAAGGAGGATGATGAGGAAGAGTCGGCGCTACAAGGGTAAAGGTAATCCTAGTGAAGTTAAAATTGATAAAGCTAATATTACTTGCTTTGAGTGTGGCAAGAAAGGGCACTACAAGAAGGATTGCTCAAAGCTAAAGAAGAAAGAGGATAAATCAAAGAAGAAGAAGAAGGCCTTGAAGGCACATGGGATGAATCGTCCTCTAGTTTATCCGAAGAAGAGAAGGATGAGAAGAGTACACGCCATGTAGCACTCATGGCTATTGAAGGTGAGGAGAGCAGTGATGAATCCATGGACTCCTCAAACGCGGCTTCATCATCTTCGGATGATGAAGAGGTAATCTCTCCCGAACTAGACAAATGTTATAGAACCATTGCATGTTTAACCGAATTGTTAAAGAAGTCAAAAGAAAAGGTTAAATTATTGAAAGTTGAAGTAAAACATTTGAAATCCTCTAAGGATGAGGATATTGATGATTTGCATGTAGAAATGTTAGAAGATGAGAACAAATCTTTGAAGAGTGAGGTTGAGAGACTCAAGAGTGTTCTTGAGAAATTCTCAACTAGCTCAAAGACTTTAGATATGATTTTAAATGCACAAAGGGTTGTCTACAACAAGGCCGGTATTGGTTACCGACCTAAAGAACCATCATTTGTTTTCTTAATGTCTAGGACTGATGTTAGACCACTTAAGACTCCTAGGGTTCAAAGGAAAGTGGTCAAGGCATGGGTGCCTAAGTCTTGCATAGTAGGTGCTTTAGGTCCCAAGATTTGGGTACCTAAATCTTCTATTTTTCGTATTGTGTAGGTCATGATTGAGGAGGAGCATCTATCAACTTGGTTCGTTGATAGTGGGTGCTCCAAACATATGACCGGTGATAGATTCTTATTCACTACCCTTCAAAGAAAAAGTAGAGGTAATGTTTCCTTTGGTAACAATGGTAGTCTTAAGGTTGTAGGAATAGGAGACATTCAAATATCCGAATGTCTTAGGATTAAGAATGCCCTTCTAGTCAAGGAGATGACATTTAATCTCCTTGAATGGTAGTAGATATTGTTTTGTGATCATTGATGATTTTACTAGATATACATGGACCTATTTTCTAAAATATAAGGACCAAACCCTAGATGTTTTTATTTCATTTTGTAGAAGAGTTGAAAATGAAAAATCATCAACAATTAAAACAATTAGGAGTGATCATGGAGGCGAATTTCAAAATCAATGATTTTTAGAGTTTTGTCAAGAGAAAGGGTATAGACACGAGTTCTCTACTCCTAGAACACCACAACAAAATGGTGTTGTGGAGAGGAAGAACCGGGTCTTACAAGAGGCCGCACGGAGCATGCTCAATGAGTACTCCTTATCGAGTTACTTATGGGCTGAAGCTGTGAACACAGCTTGCTACGTGCAAAATCGAGTCCTCATACATAGATTTCTAGGGAAGACTCCTCATGAACTTTGGTTTGGAAAACCACCTACAGTTAAACACCTTAGGGTGTTTGGTTGTAAGGTGTTTATTCTAAACACCAAGGACCATCTTGGAAAGTTCACAGCAAAAGCTGATGAAGGGATACTGGTCGGGTACTCCCTCGTCAGCAAAGCTTACCGAGTCTATAACAAGAAGTCCAGATTAGTTGAAGAGTCTTCTGATGTTGTTTTTGAGGAAATTCCAAAAGCAAATGATCAATCAGAAGATGTAGAAGGAGTTCAATTCGAACTTAGGAAACTAGGTTTGGATGGAAGTCCAAGTGTTGTAGATGGTGGTGATGAATCTGATGACGGTGAGCCTAGACAACTCATAGATCAGCCGGATCGTGAGGCTGAGCTTGTGTCTGGTGACACCATCCAAGAAGCACCTCCAACACCAAGGCAAACTAGGTTAGCCTCTAGTCATCCCCAAGACCAAATTGTTGGAGATATCCACCATGGGGTTAGGACTAGATCATTCTTTAGGAATGAGGCTAATGAAGTTGCCCTAATTTCCGAAATTGAACCTAGAAAAATTGACGAGGCATTAAATGATCCCGATTGGATCATTGCCATGCAAGACGAACTAGGTCAATTCGAGAGAAGCCAAGTTTGGGACTTAGTCCCTAGACCTAAGAAGACCACAATTATTGGAACCAAATGGGGTTTCAAAAATAAATTGAACCATAAGGGAGAAATCGTAAGAAACAAGGAACGCTTAGTAGCCAAGGGCTACAGTCAAGTCGAAGGCCTTGATTATGATGAGACCTATGCTCCCGTGGCTCGATTAGAATCCATCTATTGATGCTTGCATTTGCAGCACATCGAGGTTTCAAGCTCTATCAAATGGATGTCAAATCGGCCTTTCTAAATGGTTTCATAAGAGAAGAGGTCTATGTCGAACAACCTCCGGGGTTTGAGAATTCTAAATTTCCAAACCACGTGTTCAAGCTCAAGAAGGCGCTCTATGGTCTTAAACAAGCACCTCGGGCTTGGTATGAGCAGTTGTCGACATTTCTCATTGAAAAAGGTTTTGTGAGAGGATAAATAGACCCTACACTATTTCTACGGAGAGATGGTGATAATATATTTGTAGCCCAAGTGTATGTTGATGACATAATTTGTGGCTCAAACAATAAGGGCTATTTGAATGAATTTATTGGACACATGGAAAGTGAATTTGAGATGAGTCTAGTGGGAGAGTTGACTTTCTTCCTTGGACTCGAAATCAAACAAACTCGAGATGGGATCCATGTGCATCAATCAAAATACACTCAAGAGATGCTTCGAAAATTTAATATGAGTGATTCTAAAGAGGTAACCACTCCCATGGCTACAAACACACGATTAGACAATGATGAGAGTGGTAAACCTATTGACTTAACTCAATATCGGAGCATGATGGGTAGTTTGCTATACCTCACAGCTAATCGACCTGATATACTTTTTGCTGTGGGTATGTGCGCTAGGTATCAAGTCTGTGCCAAGGAATCACTTCTAATTGTTGTTAAAAGAATTTTGAGATACCTTAAGGGCACAATTGGAGTTAGTCTTTGGTACCCCCGTACTGAGTCATTTGACCTAATTGGCTACACCGATTCCGACTATGCTGGGTGCAAGTTGGATCGGAAGAGCACAAGTGGGGGTTGCCAATTCTTAGGATCATCATTAGTTAGTTGGTTAAGTCGGAAGCAACATTGTGTTGCTCTCTCCACGACTGAAGCAGAATATATCACCATTGGAGAGAGCGTATCACAATTGTTGTGGATGATTCATACACTAGAGGACTACGGATTAATTTACAAGGGTGTGCAAGTGTTGTGTGACAACATAAGCACAATAAACCTAACAAAGAATCCAGTCTATCACTCTAGAACCAAGCATAATGAAGTGCGTCACCACTTCATTAGAGATCATGTTGCTAGAGGAGATATTGTACTCTCACATGTAGAGTCCAAATCGAACATAGCGGACATTTTCACTAAACCACTCCCCGAGAATGAGTTTAGTTTCTTACGAAGGGAGTTGGGAATGTGTCACGCTTCATAGGATTGTAAAGCTTATAAAACCCTTCATGATTATTTCTAATTATTGGGAAACAATTATTGGGCAACTTGGGGACATCTCACACAAACTATAAGGTTTAACAAAATATTTTTGTTTGCTAGAAATGGGGTGAGATGCTAGGATCAACCTAATTACTCAAAATGTCAATGCATCCCTTGAGAAATTAGGTTGACGAGACAATAATCATTATGTTGATCAAGTATGGGGAAAACCAATGCATAACATATGTGTACTTGGCTCCATGATCATACTTGGACATTCCAATCAAGGAAACTTGATTGGAGACTTTATATTGATACAAACTTGTTTGATCATTGGATGGATGTTTTGATTGACCTTGACCTCACTTGGTTGGAGCAAATTGATTTGTTAAATCCATAAGGACCTTTGATCCTTGTTAAGGGATCAATTATAGTCAAGGGAACACCTCCACAATCAGCAAAGTTACATCATATCGTATCAGAATTCATTCGGAAGTCTGAAACTGAAGTTTCTGATTGTATCAGAAAAATTCCTGATACCTGATCGGTCACCGAACCGATCAGGAGGTGGCCTGATCGGTCACCAGACCGATCAGGAGTAGGTCTGATCGGTCCAAATGACCGATCAAGCCGAATTGCGATAACCCACTGAAACTCCTCTGTGTTGGCCTGGATCGGTCCACTGACTGATCTGGCCCCCTGTGATGATCGGTCCACCGACCGATCAGGAGCGTCACAGAAAACCTCACAAACTCACTGTTCGCTCCCTGATCGATCGGCAGACCTATCAGGGGCTTGCCTGATCGGTCACCCGACCGATCAGGACCAAGCCAAACCGATCAGGCTGGAGCCTGATCGGTCTGGGCGTTCCTGGATCGAACGGTGATCCATTCGATCGCAATTAATTTCGGTTGGTGGATCGGTCCACCAATGTAACGCCCCAAAATTCCCATTTTTAGTTCTTAGAGTCCTTAGAATTATTAAAAATGGTTTAGAAATATTCTAGATATTTTTAGGGATTTTTAGAATATTTTTATGGAATTTTCCGAGTCCGTTTAGTATTTTTAGAAAAAAAAAGGGAAAAAACCACTTAAGGGCAGCCGGGCGTTTGAACCCGCGACCACCACGAGACGGGCGCGAGCGCAAACCAGCTGGGCTAGGGTATCAAGCACAACAAGGGATGGAGAGAAGTATATTTAAGGGGTAGTTAGGTCGATCCGCCCCATAGGTATAAATAGATGATTAAAGAGAGAAGTTTTATTTTCTCTCAAACCCTCTCCCTCTCCCGAGTTGCGCCGACCCCTCTCCCTCTCCTCTCTTGTGCGCACGCCACACCAAGCCCTAGAGGGCCGGCCAAAGCTCTTCTCCAAGAGATATTCCTATATTCGGGATCCCCGCGACGAGAGGAACGCGTAGGCGCGAAGAATTCTCCGAGATCTCAAGTTTCTCCCGAGCTCTAGACGTCAATCTTAGTTGTAAGTCCAAGATATCAATGTAAGTACTGCTCACCTGCAGTAAGAGGCGGTTTTTTCGTAAGAATTTCCTTTAAAAGTTTTTAAAAGAGATATTTACTTCTTGTTAAGATTTTTGCATGTGATCTTAGTTCATTATATGCTTATATATTTTATTGAGTGCCCTATATGAGATTAGGGTCCAAGAAAAGCTATGAGAAAAGAAAAGAGAAGATAAAGATAAGAAAAGAAAAGGCCAAGGCCTTAAGAAATCCCCAAAAGTCAAGACTTAGGGATTTTAGCACGCAAGGTGCTCGAGAAAATGCCAAGGCATTTACAGATGAGAAAGAAAAGAAAGAAAAGCTATTTTATTTTCTAAGGCCAGTACCCGGCGTCCAAGGGCGTCGTTAAAGAAATCCAGGTGTCCAATTCCAAGGTCTTGGCCCTGGTAGACCAAGGTCTGCTCTATTAGGATTGGTGGCTCGCTACCCCAACCTTTTAGGGAACGCGCATGAGATGGTACTTACGTCTTCAGTGGATCCAAGTGATTAGTATATTCAAGTATATGCTTTAGCAAAGTTTTCGAAAGTTTAAGAAAGTTTTCAAAAGTTAAAGAATAGCTAAAGTTCCAAGTTGAGCCAAGAAAAAGTAAATTGAGATTTATTATTGCTTGAGTATGCATGTTTTGAGTTATACATGTTCTTAGTTTTCTTTCAAGCATATTAGTATCTCATATGATTTCATATTGTTCTAGAAGCATGTTTGCACGTTTTGAGATTTTGTGAGCTAGATAGTACTTACTAAGCTTTTTGCTTACTAGTTGCATTTCCTCTTACTGCAGATAAAGGTAAAGGCAAGCAATTCTGAAGGAAGGCGACGAGGCGGTGCTGAGTAAAGTGTGTGTGGTAGCTGATTTTGGAGAGATCTTGAGACGAGACAATTTAGTTAATTGAATTACAATGTTTTAGTTTATTCAATTTCAAGTTCTTGCTTTATGGAGTTTAGCGAACATTTAAGCTTTGGATAGTTTTACATGCTCAATTTCTTAGAGTAAAGATTCCATGTCATTTCATTTAGCATACATGTCCTTATGATTGCGTTGGATGAGTAAAAGTGTGAGTAGATAGAAATATTGATACTTTGTTGGAGAAATAGATGTTTGTGCCAAGATAGTACTAATTTCTCTTTGAATCAAGTTCTATTGCTTAAATATGTTTAGAAAAGTTGCATTCATGTTTCATAATGTTTTAGCAAGGTTATAGAACATGTATTTGGTGTTATGAATGCATAGGAGTCAAGATTGGTACAAATTCTATTGTTAAAGTTCATATAACTTGAATAGCTTATTTCTTTCCGCAAAAGTCCTAATTTTAAGTTTATGGATTCGTTTTGGTTGGCTAAATTGTTTAGGAAGTTGACATAGAGTATAGAAATGGTGTCAGAATTCTATATGACTCGAAAGTATAGGTTTGGTGGAGTCTTGAAGCAAGTGCCGAAACCTGAAAATTCAGCCTTCAGGCGTATCAGTCGACTGATACAGTATCAGTCGACTGATACCCGAAAGATGAGTTGGGTGAGGCAGGTTTCAATAAGTATCAATTTACGAGTTTTTGAGAAAGAAAGTGTGACATGGTATCATGCATGACTACATAAGTTAGAATATCATCCTCAGATGAATTTAAAAAAAAAAAAAGATTTCCGCATTTCTATTAGTCGTGCATTAGAGTCGAGAAGTAGACAGAAGTAACGATCCGTCTAAGGCAGGAGAAGGCGGGTCGCTACAACCAACCTATTAACTCCATCCATCTCTTCATTTTCAACCCTAGCGCCGAAACTTTTGTCTTCTACCTGTGTGAAACCTTCCTCAGTTTCCTCCTCTTGCGTTTCCTCTTCCTGCGCTGAAGCTTGGCGTGATCTGCTCCCTGTGTGGATCTGTGATCTTTGGAGTTTCTCTGAAGGTCAGCACCGCGTGAGCTTCTTCTTTATGCGCACGTCCTCTGCGCCGCTTCATCCTCTGCGCAGTCTCTTCTTCCAACTTATTGAGACGTGTTCTTTCCAAGACAATCGTTCACCAATATGGCCCCCAAGTAAGTTTTTGTTTTGTTTGTAACCTGTTGATTACTTCATCAGTCATGATTTATGGAAGCTAACCATATTGATTCTTTGTGTGATTGTGTACCGTGACTTTGCCCTTGCCGTGACCTTCCCGTACCTAATGGTGGTGTGCCGTGACTTTCTTTTGGTCTATCCCATCTTTGTGTGACGATCACCATTTTCTCCTTTGTGTCGTGTGAACATTGTTCCATCTTTGTGCCATGACCTTCACTGTATTTGATCAATTCATTGTATCATGATTTAATCAATCCAATTTTTGTGCCATAATCTTGATTTATTTTTGATCATTGTCTTTGTGGTGGACTTCATTTGATTCCCTTAAATGTTGTGATCAAAATTATCCAACATTAGAAAATCTTCTAGAGGTAAAGAACCGGCTGAGGGTACCTCACGATCGAGGGCTCCCTCTTCATCTCCTAGACCCCAACCTCCTTCTGATGATAGATTTTAAAATGCTCATTTCGAATTTTTCTTTCACAGTCGAACCTTCAAACTCCTACCTTGTCGAACTGGGGTCCGAGCATTTGTTTACGAACACTGTCCTTCAGTACGCCAGATCATTGAGTTCTACGAGCTAGGATCCATTCTCTTCCTTGAGCGGCCAATAAATTTTGATTTAGTCTCCGAATTTTATAACAACATGGTCAGTGGAGAGGGTACGGGGTATAGGACCCGAGTGGCTAGTATCGACCTCAATTTTGATTTATCAGCTTTCACTGACTTTCTAGCTTGTCGTCGTTCAGATAATGACTTTCCGCTTTACCCTTATCTTCCAAATCCTCTACTAGTTCCCTTCGATAGAGTCACTCCTGACTCTATCCACGAGTATTTTTTCGGCCATCCTAGGCCGAGGGGTCCCGGTGAGCCTGCCGGTGATTTTTCCACATTTGCCTCTCTCAGTCTTTCCCCCGCTGATTATGTCCTGTTTAAAATTATCACTAACTGTCTGATACCTATTACTTCGAAGCCCTTAGCAGAAATTCACTCATTCCACTGCTTGATGCTCTACGGGATGCATTGGAAGTTAGACTTTGACATCATAGTGACCATCTATTTCTCCATCATCACCTACAGTCATATTGACCGTCAGACGGTTTACATGCCATTTGGACATATCATTACTGCCTGGCTTCATTCGGTCGGTATCGACGTGTCACAGGGCAGGATCGTGCCGATGGTTCGGCAGGACTGCTGACTTGGCCGACGCACGTTGGCCCAGTCTGGCATTATCGTCGGACCGCAGGGGCTGAGGTGGAAGGATAGGAGAGGTCTGGGGGAATTACCTAGGGCGACCCATGTTCAGATACCTGTAGGTCCGACTTTTCATTAGGAGCCGCCCGTTGCTGCAGAGGGCCACTATGAGCCGGATCTGGATCTTCGCTGGCAGATTGCGGAGCTGGAGCAGACGATCCAGCATGATCTTCATACGACAGAGCTCTGGCGACAGGAGGTCCGCTCTGAGTTTCAGTCTTTAGACCGTAGATTGCTCACGATCGAGTTCGACGTCTCTGGGGTCCGCTCCCAACAGGAGGCGTGGTACGAGGAGTGGCGCGCTTGGACTGCTGTTCATCCGTACCAGCCTTCATCTTCTGGAGCTGTGCCCTCCAACAGCACTACACCAGGGAGCATCATACCTATTGATGATACATCTGACGACGACCCCGAGGATTGATGATTCTGATGTTGACTATTATGACTTGATGATGTATTTGACTGTTATGACTTGGTGTTGCTCTTGACTATGCTTTGATGCAGTGTTCTGCATCTGACTACATGACTATTTCCATGTATGACTTGCTACTCCATGCTTATTACTAGTTCTTGTTTTATTCCTATTCCGTGTTCATATGATGCATATGATTGGTTTATCTTTCTTTACATTTATCATATGTGTTCATATACCCTCAAAATTAAATCATATCTTTGTTGTTTTGGGAGAACCCCTAGGCTTGAGGGGGAGAGTTCTTAACTTAACAACCAGTTTACACCCTTTTTGGTGTTTGACAAAGGGGGAGAGTGTGGTTGGTTAAGTTTAGGACTACTACGAGTTTAATTGTTGTAGGGGGAGGATCCTGATTCTCCTACGATTCTGAAATTTGAGACAATTGAATTCAAATTCCTAAACTTAAAATCGGGTTGTCAAACAACAAAAAGGGGGATATTGTTGATGCAATCTGACCCTGATTGTTGTTTTGATGTTGACACCGATTTTAGTTTAGGTTAATGAGATGATTGAGATTAAGTCTTGGTTGGGGACTAGTCACACCTAGTGGGACTAGGTGGAGTGGAAAAGACCTAGTGCGACTAGGCATACCTAGTGGGACTAGGTGGAAACCCTGGCTTGGGAAGCCAGGACCTAGCTTGAGAAGCTAGGGTGGATGAAATCCTAGTTTGGGAAGCCAGGTCCTAGCTTGAGAAGCTAGGATGGATGAAACCATGGCTTGGGAAGCCAGGTCCTAGCTTGAGAAGCTAGGTTGGATGAAATCCCAGCTTGGGAAGCTAGGTCCTAGCTTGAGAAGCTAGGTTGGATGAAACCCTAGCTTGTGAAGCCAGGTCCTAGCTTGGGAAGCTAGGTTGGATGAAATCCTGGTGAGTGAAGCCAGGTCCTAGCTTGGGAAGCTAGGTTGAAGTTCCGGTGAGTGAAACTGGGCATGGAGTCTTGGTCCGGGAGACTGAGCACGAGTCAGAGAAGGCTGGGAGCCTGTTTTCGTGACTTAGAGTGGATTTGGCCTTGCCTGCATCGGTTTGGTGACCGATCAGGGAAGTTGGCACGGAGTTCCTTCGTGGATCGGTCTGGTGACCGATCCAGTGATGTCTGATCGGTCTGGCGACCGATCAGGGAGCATACAGAGACTTTGGAAACCTTTCTGTTCGGCTCCTGATCGGTCTGGTGACCGATCAGGGAGACTATTTAGATCGTTCTAGAGAACGATCAATTGTCGCAGGCTTCTCACTATAACCGATCAAGCTGGAGCCTGATCGGTCAGGAGGTGCTCTGATCGGTCCCCAGACCGATCAGGCCACATCCTGATCGGTCTGGTGACCGATCAGTAGGCTTGGGCTGCGAATCTGGAAAAACACCCTGCAATGGGGTGGATCGGTTTGGTGACCGATCCATGACTTGGGTCCGATCTGGTGATCGATCACTAGAAAGTCACGATTTCGGGTTTCTCATTGAGGACCGATCAGGCTGGAGCCTGATCGGATTGAGCCTATCCTGATCGGTCTGGTGACCGATCAGGGCTCACTCTGATCGGTCCGGGGACCGATCAGAAGCTGAACTTTAATTCAAAATGCGCTGTCAGAGCTCTGATCGCGTTCTGATTTCCACTGATACACTATTGATTTCGCTATGATTTTCTCTGCTATCACTGATGTAATTTTGATTTCATTTGCTAAACCTCTGTTAAGTGTGCAGATGACAGAGATGGATTCAAACATTCAAGGAGGGTCAATGGGAGTCTTTTCTTTGAGCAGGTTTGTCTGTTTCTTCTTCTCAGGTTATAACGGATGGCGCGAGCTGGCAACGGAAGGAAGCTGACGAGCTGACCTGGCCTTGGCTGGAGAGTTCAGTGAGTCCAGAGGAGGTCAGGAGTAGTTGAGGCTGTTGCAGACGAGCTGGTGAGCAGCTGGGAGCTACAGAGGCGCGCCTGTGACCTGGGTGTTGGGTAGAGACTTAAGAGCTTGTGGCGAAGAAGTCTTTGCAAGATTTTTGAACCATCTCTTTGAGCAAGCAACTGTAAATCACTTGAGCGACAACACTTGAGCGTGCAAGCAACTGTAAATCTTGAGCAACATTCTGATACTTGAGCACTTGGAAGAAACAAGGAGCTTGGCGAGTCCATCAGCAACAAGACACGAAGAGCAGGGAGTTCTTGCGTGAGATTTGTGCTGAGTGGAGCTCGGTGAGGAGTTCGTGTTGGGACCGGGTGCATGTTGACATGGATGCGGGTTCGTAATTTTAAAATTAATTATTTGCAGCGGAAGGTTTAGCATAAATAATTTCTCAAGTTATTTAACCACACATCTAAACATGCAACTTTATCTTGTGTAGACATGATCATATATTTATAATTTTGCAGAAACATAAACTAATTTACGTATTACCTCGTGTAACTCGAAGGAAGGGACGAGATCCAACCGTAAGCGTCTCTTGGAAGCTCTGCCACTATTCACGTCCACGCCGAGTATCTTCGGGATGACTTCGCAAAGCCACGAGTTTCGTGTTCTCGAGAACTACTAGATTCTCCGAGAACGCGACAAGAAAAACCAAGAGAGAAGTAATCACATCGAAAAACTCACTACCAAGGTTGGCCGGAATGACAATTCGGAGAGAAGGAGGAAGATGACTTGTGTCCAATCCCAAGGTGATGATGGCTGGAGAGGAAGATCGTCCCAACGGAAGAACTTCGTCGCCTCGGTGCTTCTCCTTGTGCTCACGGCAAGAAGAAGGGAGAAGAACCTTGTGGCCGGCCAGAGGAAGAAGGGAGGAGAGGGAGAGAGCCCAGGCAAGAATACTTCGATTATTTTCCAAGCCTTGCCTTGGGTCCTTTATATAGTGGCCTCTCAACCATCAAGCCTCTCAAAAAGAGACTTATTCCATCATGCCAAGATTTATCATATTTTAATTCATGATAAAATCGACCAAGTCTCCTTTTTTCTTATGGAATAAATTTTCTTATCATGGTAAATCAATTCATGATTGATTTTATAAAATAAAATAAACCAATCCATGGTTCATTTTAATTTCCATGAAAAATAAACCAAACCTTGGTTTATTATATAAAAATTTATATCATCCATAATTTTATAAAACAAACCACACTTGGTTTATTTTATAAATTGAACCAAAACTTGGTTCTCTCCCTTTGTTGTGGCCGGCCAAGCAAAGAGGATGGAGACCCTCTTTGGCCGGCCCATCCAAGCCACGCCCCAATGAATTAAACTTATTTAATTCATCTATTAAGTCTTCAAAAGACTTAGCCATTTTACGCTTCCGATGCGTCTCTGAAAAATTCAGATTCGACTTATCGTTTGGCTTAACCAAACCTAATCTCTCTTGATTGGAAAATCCAATTTTCAACTCGTTTTAAATCCCTCGGATTACTCGTAGTGCGTGTGACTAAATAGGCTTTCGATTTATGTTGGCCGTCTATAATTAATCAATTATAGAACGATCATGAGTGGCACCTAGTAGTACATCATGATCCCCAATTAATCGAAAGATCAACGGTTGACCTCAGAAACAATTCTGAAACCCTTCAGCAGCTATAATGAATCGTGCCCCATTCCCTTCACCATCTTATACCCACTTGGTTCAGGACATGGTCTATGTGTGTCAGTCCCCACTAGGCTGACTACGTCACACCTAGCCCAAGTAACGTTTTCTCGTCCTACGGATTCTAATTACTCTCATGTATTTAAGAGATTCATACTCTGAACATGTCATGCTCTGGCCAGAGGCTTCGAGTAACAATCCGACGATAGGCCTTGGGTATACATCTCCTCGCAAGGAGTGGTGAATCCTTTGTAGGCTGTTCAAACATCTTCGGGCACTTCGGCTTATACCCAATCATCCTGGGTCCACACCTCCTTGGAGATGCTTGCTTAAGATGTCAAAGTATAAGTCTCCATGACCAAGATGACTTGAACACCGCAAGTCAAAGGAACATCGCACTTAAGCTGCAGTAAGAACTTCATTGACATATCTATATGTAGACTACCATATGAAGTTTTACAGCCAGTCACTCCAATGAACTAGTTCCCTTAACTAGCATTCATGTTTATCTCTGAACATCCCAATGTCACTAGCCAATGAGAATCAGCTGATTAGAAAATAACCCATGCTAGTCTCAACAGAATTGATAGTGTCCGTATTTATCAATTCATCGACTAGGGACAATTTCAATACTTCACAATTGCACATGTACAGATAATCACTAGTTGTGAATTCGTCACAAATTCTCTCATGCTGTGAATTGTATTGCGGACATTCAGTAAATGAGTTTAAGATCTCAATCAAATACATAAACATGTATACTCAAAATAGTGAATATTCATTTATTAAAATAAATGATTACAATCATAAGGCGATTGTTTTAGGACATTTTTCTCATATCACTAACAAACTCCCACTTGGCCTAATGCCAATCGCTACGGTATCCAATACCACAGGCTCTAACATGACCCTCAAACTTGCTTTGAGGCAAGGCCTTAGTTAAAGGATCCGCTAAATTCCTTTCAATGGGAATTTTCTCAATTTGTATATCCTACTTATAATCTCTCTGATCAGATGATAGCAGCGAAGCACATGTTTGGATCACTGATGAGACCTTGGTTCCTTTGCTTGTGCAATAGCTCCATTGTTGTCGCAGTAAACCGGTATTTCTTCATCAATGGTTGGAAGCACACCAAGTTCTGAGACAAACTTCTTGATCCAGACGGCTTCCTTTGTTGCTTCCGAAGCTGCAATGTATTCCGCTTCCGTGGTAGAATCCGCTACGGTGTCTTGCTTGGAACTCTTCCAACTTATTGTGCCTCCATTCAAAATAAATACGTATCCGGACTGAGATTTGGAGTCATCCTTATCTGTCTGGAAACTGGCATCTGTATACCCACGTATTACCATATCACCTTCTCCATATATTAGGAACACATCCTTAGTTCTTCTTAAGTACTTGAGGATTGTCTTGACAGCTGCCCAATGATCCATTCCTGGATCAGATTGGTATCTGCTTGTGACGCTCAGAGCATACGATACATCGGGCCTAGTACATAACATAGCATACATGATAGATCCTATGGCGGATGCATAAGGAATCTTATTCATGCAAATCCTCTCGTCTTCTGTGCGCGGACACATAGACTTCGAAAGGTTGATCCCATGCCTGATGGGAAGGTAACCTTTCTTGGATTCCGACATGCTAAACCTTTCTAGCACTCGGTCTATATATGTAGACTGCGAAAGACCAAGCAATCGTTTTGATCTATCTCTATAGATTCTAATCCCAAGGATATAGGTTGCTTCTCCCAGGTCTTTCATGGAGAAAGTTTTGGACAACCAAATTTTAACTGACTGTAAGACTGATATATCGTTTCCTATAAGTAATATGTCATCGACATATAACACTAGGAATACGACTGCACTCCCACTAACCTTCTTATACACACAAGGTTCGTCAGGATTTTGTGAGAAATCAAACTCTTTGATTGTCTCATCAAAACGGATGTTCCAGCTCCTGGATGCTTGCTTTAATCCATATATGGATCGTCGAAGCTTGCATACTTTGGTTTTATTAACCGATGTGAAACCTTCAGGTTGTATCATGTATACATCCTCAAGCAGGTTTCCATTAAGGAAAACTGTTTTCACATTCATTTGTCATATCTCATAATCATAATGAGCTGCTATGGCCAGGAGCATCCGAATGGATTTAAGCATAGCTACTGGCGAATAGGTTTCGTCATAATCAATTCCTTGTTTCTGACGATATCCTTTTGCCACTAATCTAGCCTTAAAGGTAACAACATTACCTTCCATGTCGGTTTTCTTCTTGAAAACCCACTTGCACCCTATGGGCTTAATCCCTTCAGGTGGGTTAACCAAGTCCCATACTTGATTTTCGTACATGGAATCCATTTCAGACTTCATGGCTTCAAGCTATTTATCCCTTTCTGAATTTTTCAGAACATCTTCATAACTGATAGGTTTGTCATCGTTAATGAGTAACACGTCGTTCGATTCACTTATGAGAAATCCGTATCTCTCTGGAATATTGCGTGTCCTATCAGACCTACGAAGAAGTGGTGTTGTTTTAGGTTCAACTGATAGCTCATCATTATGAGTTATTGGTTGTGGGTCTAGACTAGGTGTCTCTGTAATGTCTATTGGAGTTTCTTGAACTTCTTCAAGTTCAATGCTACTCCCACTGTTTTCTTGTAAAAGAAATTCTTTTTGTAGAAATACAGCATGCCTTGAAACAAACACCTTTTGTTCCAAGGGATGATAGAATTGGTAACCTTTCGTTTCCTTAGGGTATCCAATAAATAGACATTTATCAGACTTAGCATCCAATTTGTCTGATACAGTCGCTTTACATAAGCAGGACAACCCCATATCTTTAGGTGAGATAAATGAGGTTTCTTACTATTCCACGTCTCATATGGAGTAGTAGAGACTACCTTGGTCGGGACTCTGTTTAGTAAGTAAACAGCTGTCTTAAGCGCATAGCCCCAAAAGGATTTTGGAAGAGTTGCATGATTCATCATAGATCTAACCATGTCCATCAAGGTTCGGTTACGCCTCTCAGATACACCATTATGCTGTGGTGTATATGGCGGAGTCCATTGAGACAATATCCCATTGTCCCTAAGATAATCTTGAAACTCTTGACTTAAGTATTCACCACCCCGATCGGATCGAAGTATCTTAATACTTTTGCCAAGCTGTTTCTCTACTTCACTTCTGAACTCCTTGAATTTCTCAAAAGCTTCAGATTTGTGTTTCATTAAGAACACATACCCGAATCGTGAGTGATCATCGATAAAGGTAATGAAGTAGCTATAGCCTCCTTGTGCAAGAGTTGACATTGGTCCACATACATCAGTATGTATTAGACCAAGCAATTCTCCCACTGGTTTACCTTTTTCGGAAAAGGGTAATTTGGTCATCTTGCCTTTTAAGCATGATTCGCATGTATCAAATGAACCAGGTTCAAATGATTCCAGAATTCCACATCGGTGTAATTTGGTCATGCGTTTCTTGCTTACATGGCCAAGACGACAATGCCACGTATAGGAGTCTATTTGATTATCTATTCGAGCACGTTTGTTGCTAACTTCGATATTGAAAACGTCACCGGATAAATCTAACGTGTAGATACCATTGCATAAAGTTCCAGTCCCATAAAGAACACCATTTAAAGTTATGTAACAGCAATTGTTACTAAAAGTTAAATGATAACCCTTTTCATTCAAGCATGAAATAGATACAATGTTCTTTATTAACGAAGGAACAAAATAACAATTATCCAATTCTAAGACAAGTCCAGTAGGGAGCTTTAGCAAATATGTTCCGATGGCAACAGCAGCAATCTTTGCTCCATTTCCAACTCGCAAATTCGCTTCTCCCTTGACGAGTCTTCTTCTATTCCTTAGCCCCTGTATGTCATTACATATATGTGAGCTACACCCAGTATCAAGTACCCAGGTGTACGAGGAAATAGAGTGACATTCAATAACGAAGATACCTGAAGAGGATGGGGCATCGGATGCCTTCTTCTTCAAGGACTCAAGATAAACCTTGCAGTTTCTTCGCCAGTGGCCCTCCTTGCCGCAGTGATGGCAAGTGCCTTTTGGTGCCTTTTCAGTCTTTTTGGCCTTTTTCTTCCTTCCCTTATTTTGTTCTTTGGGCTTCCTCTTAGAACCTTTCTTTGAGGAACCAACTAACAGTACCGTCTTCTGATCCTGCTTTACAGAAGGCTCTACAGTCTTCAGCAGGTTAAGCAACTCAGGAATGGTAGTCTCCAGTTTGTTCATCCGATAGTTCATCACAAACTGTGAGTAACTCTTGGGCAAACAATGCAGAATTAAGTCAATACTTAGTTCGTGATCCATTGCAAATCCGAGTGTGCCTAGTCGCTCAATGTACCCCAACATCTTCAACACAAACTGTGAAACAGAAGTGCCTTCCTGCATCTTAGAGGTGAAGAGGAGTCTGGAGACCTCAAACCTTTCGGATCTCGCCTGCTCGTCAAACAGCTCATGAAGATGGAAGACGATGGTATGAGCATCCATATGCTCATGCTGCTTTTGTAGCTCAGGTACCATAGCGGGCAGCATGATGCAACTCGCAAGTTCAGAATCGGCCACATGTTTCTGATAGGCCACTAACTGGTCTGGAGTTGCATCTTTAGGAGGATGGTTGGGAAGTTGTTCTTCAAGGACATAAGCAAGCTTTTCTGTCTTGAGGACTATCCTCAGGTTTCGAAGCCAGTCCATGAAGTTTGGCCCAGTCAGCTTATTGGTGTTCAAAATGGAACGCAAATTCAGAGAAGACATGATCAGGTGATTATCCTAGAAATACAAATTGAGGTTATGTGATGAGAATGATAAAGAATGCATTAATATACATTAATTAAATCCTATTTATTTTTCAAATTGAATAACCCTTTTTATCAATTCGGGAGATCGTAGGAACATCTCCAAATAGGTTGATGTCCAACCATAGATACACACAACCATGACTAGAGTCCATCAAGTTATTCTTAGCTATGAAGGTAGGTAATTATACCGATTACATATTATACATATGTAACTATCACATTATGCTATCAACTAATTGAATGTTTGCATAAATCATTGGGTTGTTAACTCATTAACAAGTATGCAACAATACACATAGCACCCAACTGCACCTCTCTTTACATCGACCTTGGCTGTGGCACAACAAATCGATGCTCCAAGCTTAAGGCTGACCCATTAATCAAGAAATAGTTTTAATATGGTTGGAGCTCATTTAACCGTTTAGTCAGGCTTGGATGTGTCCAACAACCAAAACTAAGGATTGACCTCTGACTCCAACTATATTAATCATAAACTAATTCCATGGTTTGAACATGTTGAGGTTCAAACCGGGCATGGATGTGTCCATCAACCCAAACGAGAAACAAAACTCCGGTTCTAACCATATTAATGGAAGGTGTTGGCCTTAATATTTTGTAAGGGGTTTTGGGTCTCATCCTTTTCTTTTATGCACATTCATGACATATAATTATGTCATGTTCTAACGATTTCCTTAATAAAGTATGTATGTGACTTAATTTATCAAGTCTCATTAATTGAATTAGGAACCGGATTTCCTAATTCTAATTTCATACTTTATTCAAGGAATTATTTTTGGGAAACAATTTCCTAAATTATCATAATCAATTTCGGAATTAATATGTTTAAGACTTTGATTTCTCTAAATCAAATCTTATTAAATTAAGAGACAGATTCCCTTAATTCAACCACATATTATTTTCATGAAAATCTTATTTAAGGAAATATACTCTATAAAAAACAATTTTCCTAATTAATTTTGGAGACAATAATATGTAAGAGCATCACCTCATAAATCAAATAAGGAAATTATCGTTTGAGAATCACCTCAAAATTTCTAATATTTGATCACATATTTTATTTATGGAAAATTAATATCAATAACTTAATTTGGACGGCTCCTCGAGGCTCAATCCAAAATAAGAATTTGACAGTTTAAATTCAATTTAGGAAATTTAATTATAACAACTAACTTTAAATTGGACGGCTCCCCGAGACTCAATCCAAAATAAAGAATTTTATAAATAATTTAATTTCCAATTATGAATTTAAATGCCAATTAATATTCCCATAATTTGTCTAGACTTTCTTGAAAGAAAGTGTCTAAATTTGTGAGCTTTCCATAAATGGAAAGTTTCCAAAATAAAAGGTTTTCAGAATAATTGTAAGTTTCTGGTACAAAGAAAACTTACGTTTTTCCAAAATTGGAAAATTTTCAAAATGGGAATTTCCAAAATTGGAAAGTTTTCAAAATGGAAAGTTTTTCACAATTATCACAAAATTTCAGAAACAGGGATATTTCAAAAGTTTACGCAATTTCATGATGATTTCCAAACTTTGAAATTCCTAAATCGAAAATTTATCATAATTGGAAAGTTTCCATAATTGGAAAATTTTCCAAAATTGAGATCATGACAAAGTTTTCTGCAAAAATAATTATATGATTATGTCGAACACAAACCTTGGCTCTGATACCACTATTGGGACCGGGTGCATGTTGACATGGATGCGGGTTCGTAATTTTAAAATTAATTACGTGCAGCGGAAGGTTTAGCATAAATAATTTCTCAAATTTTTTAACCACACATCTAAGCATGCAACTTTATCTTGTGTAGACATGATCATATATTTATAATTTTGCAGAAACATAAACTAATTTACGTATTACCTCGCGTAACTCGAAGGAAGGGACGAGATCCAACCGTAAGCGTCCCTTGGAAGCTTCGCCTCTATTCGCGTCCACGCCGAGTATCTTCGGGATGACTTCGCAAAGCCACGAGTTTCGTGTTCTCGAGAACTACTAGATTCTCCGAGAACGCGACAAGAAAAACCAAGAGAGAAGTAATCACATCGAAAAACTCACTACCAAGGTTGGCCGGAATCACAATTCCGGTGAGAAGGAGGAAGATGACTTGCACCCAATCCCAAGGTGATGATGGCTGGAGAGGAAGATCATCCCAACGGAAGAACTTCGTCGCCTCGGTGCTTCTCCTTGTGCTCACGGCAAGAAGAAGGGAGAAGAACCTTGTGGCCGGCCAAGAGGAAGAAGGGAGGAGAGGGAGAGAGCCCAGGCAAGAATACTTCGATTATTTTCCAAGCCTTGCCTTGGGTCCTTTATATAGTGGTCTCTCAACCAACAAGCCTCTCAAAAAGAGACTTAATCCATCACGCTAAGTTTTATCATATTTTAATTCATGATAAAATCGACCAAGTCTCCTTTTTTCTTATGGAATAAATTTTCTTATCATGGTAAATCAATCCATGATTGATTTTATAAAATAAAATAAACCAATCCATGGTTCATTTTAATTTCCATGAAAAGTAAACCAAACCTTGGTTTATTATATAAAAATTTATATCATCCATAATTTTATAAAATAAACCACACTTGGTTTATTTTATAAATTGAACCAAAATTTTGGTTCTTTCCCTTTGTTGTGGCCGGCCAAGCAAAGAGGATGGAGACGCTCTTTGGCCGGCCCATCCAAGCCACGCCCCAATGAATTAAACTTATTTAATTCATCTATTAAGTCTTCAAAAGACTTAGCTATTTTACGCTTCCGATGCGTCTCTGAAAAATTCAGATTCGACTTATCATTTGGCTTAACCAAACCTAATCTCTCTTGATTGGAAAATCCAATTTTCAACTCATTTTAAATCCCTCGGATTACTCGTAGTGCGTGTGACTAAATAGGCTTTCGATTTATGTTGGCCGTCTATAATTAATCAATTATAGAACGATCATGAGTGGCACCTAGTAGTACATCATGATCCCCAATTAATCGAAAGATCAACGGTTGACCTCAGAAACAATTCTGAAACCCTTCAGCAGCTATAATGAATCGTGCCCCATTCCCTTCACCATCTTATACCCACTTGGTTCAGGACATGGTCTATGTGTGTCAGTCCCCACTAGGCTGACTATGTCACACCTAGCCCAAGTAACGTTTTTTCGTCATACGGATTCTAATTACTCTCATGTATTTAAGAGATTCATACTCTGAACATGTCATGCTCTGGCCAAAGGCTTCGAGTAACAATCCACGATAGGCCTTGGGTATACATCTCCTCGCAAGGAGTGGTGAATCCTTTATAGGCTGTTCAAACATCTTCGGGCACTTCGGCTTATACCCAATCATCCTGGGTCCACACCTCCTTGGAGATGCTTGCTTAAGATGTCAAAGTATAAGTCTCCATGACCAAGATGACTTGAACACCGCAAGTCAAAGGAACATCGCACTTAAGCTGCAGTAAGAACTTCATTGACATATCTATATGTAGACTACCATATGAAGTTTTACAGCCAGTCACTCCAATGAACTAGGTCCCTTAACTAGCATTCATGTTTATCTCCGGACATCCCAATGTCATCAGCCAGTGAGAATCAGCTGATTAAAGAATAACCCATGCTAGTCTCAACAGAATTGATAGTGTCCGTATTTATCAATTCATCGACTAGGGACAATTTCAATACTTCACAATTGCACATGTACAGATAATCACTAGTTGTGAATTCGTCACAAATTCTCTCATGCTGTAAATTGTATTGCGGACATTCAGTAAATGAGTTTAAGAACTCAATCAAGTACATAAACATGTATACTCAAAATAGTGAATATTCATTTATTAAAATAAATGATTACAATCATAAGGCGATTGCCTTAGGACATTTTTCTCATATCACTAACAGTTCGCTTGTGTTCTTTCTCTCCTAAGTGCTCTGTAAGCTTCCTTTTGTTTCACTGCGCTTAATTTCTTCATTCTGTTGAAACGCTGTGGAGAGGTTACTCCACCGAGAATGAGGTTTCATTCTATCCGGATTTTCTGGGGCTTGATCTGCCGACGATCAAGGGATCACCCACCTCACAGGCACACCAAAGAGTAGGGGCAAGTTATCCCCGAACCTTGTAAATCCTCTTTGTTAACGTTTTGTGCTTGTGCTTAGTTTAGGGTTTCGTTTGTGCATCTCTCTATTTTTGTATTGCTTCTGCTGTGCTACTAACCCTTGAAGTGCAGAAATTTTAAAAGTTCAAGAAGTTTGTGTCTGGCTACATTCACCCCTCTCTCTAGCCATCTAAGCACCAACACCCACCTCGTCGACGTGGTTGAAGGATCGTTTATGGTGTGCTAGAGGGGGTGAATAGCACTTTTTCGTCGTTTTGATCTCTACAAAGTCGTTAGCGCAGCATAAACAATAATATGCAAAGTAAATAAAGTAAACAATAAAGAAACAATGCTAACAAACCGATTTTACTTGGTATCCACCCTGGCCGGGTGATTAATCCAAGAATCCGTCGGTGGATCACTCCCTGGATAACCTCCGGCTAGCCCTCGTCGCTCCTTGTGGGTGGAGAAACCTCACCACAACACCAAGCAAACCTCTGAGCATAAAGACTACTATCTTGCCTTTAACCAAGACAAGATTCGTCAAGAAACTCAGCCACCACGAAGTCCTCTTTAAATAGGACTCGGGCTGAAACCCTCGCTACCAGTCGACTGCCCCCAGGGCAGTCGACTGGTGCCGCTGAAATTCGACCGTTGCACCCCAACGTTCGAATTCTCAGCCAACTCACCAGCCACCTACCAGTCGACTGCCCCTAGGGCAGTCGACTGGTCCCAGGGCTGAGACCTTTCTGTGAGTTTCATCAGTCGACTGCCCCCAGGCCAGTCGACTGGTCTACTCACCCACCTAAGGTTACCCTTCCTGAGTACATTCCACTCCGCACTCAAACCCTAGGATTTCCCGAGTACAATCACACTGCACTCGTACCCTCACGACTCGACTGACTCCTCCACAGCAGCCTCGACTGTTGCCTTTGCGCCCTCTTCATCTTCGGCTCCCGTCCCTCGGATGCACACAAGCCTCCAGCTTGCCTCCATGCCATCCTTCACGCATGCCTCGAAGTCCGCACCCATCAGCTCATCGTCCCTACTCACCAAGGTTCCTCGGATGCGCACGCAAGCCTCTAGCTTGCCTCCATGCCATCCTTCACCGTACCGAGGCCGTCCAGTCAAGTCCATATGTGTAACCTGTACAACTTGCACACTCAACATACACATATAAGTACACAAGGGTAAACCTAACTTAAATCCTTTGCCCAAACATCAAAACACTTGGTCACTCCGGACCACAGATTGCCTCAACAGTGGTGGCCAGGGGCGACCACGTAGGATGACTCATATGTCTTAGAGAGCTGCGACCGTCGGGTTGGAGGCAGAGTCTCCAGTGAGACGACCTGGGGTAGAGTCACGCAGTCGGGGGCAGACTCCTCCGACGATATTGGGTGGTCAGGGACCTTAGCCACCGAGGGTACCACCACTGTATCTGACGACACTTCTTGTAGTACCTCCAGTGGTATCAACTTTTGCACCTTCGATGGTACCTACCATAGCACCGCCAGAGGCACCGCCAGTGGTACTCACTACGATACCTCCAACAGAGCAGACAACATCACAGTCCATTCAATTGATACTTCATACCCTTCAGCAGTTGCTACAGTCGATACGACTGATTCTTCCACCTACGTAGCGGGTACCTTCCTCTGCTCCACCAGCTGCTCAGATGGTTCAACTAGCACTCCCGGAGGGACAGACAGCATGTCCGTCAGTGGAGCTGATGCAGCTAGCACCCTCAGCATTACATCCAGAGTATTCAGCGGTACCACCTATGGTACCGATGGCCCTTGCAAGGCGAACCATGGACAGGTCACGGATTCCAGCTTTGGCTGCTTCCGTGAAGGGTCGGTTCACTTTGTTACACGGAAGTACTGACGCGTGTAGCTCGGTCTTGGCTTGACACTTTGGAGGACACTTTTCGATACATGTCCTGCTCAGAATGGGAGAAGGCTCAGCTGGCGGCCTATCACGTACATGTGCGATCAGGCGTCGACTTGGTGGACGACCCAGCAGACTATTTTAGGCGAGCGATCGATCACATGAGCTTTGTTCAGGGAAGCGTTTGAGAGGAAGTATTTTCCCGTCACATTTCAGATGACCCGCCAACAGGAGTTTCTGAGTCTCCGATAGGGAGATCGGTCTGTGCTAGAATACGATGCATAATTCGACCGTCTGGCAGAGTATTGCCCTCAGATGGTTGCAGATGACTCAGAGCGGATGATGCACTTCACTCAGGGATTAACCGTGTATATTCAGATTTGTATGTCTTCATCCGTTATTACATCCTATCGAGAGGTGTTGGAGCGGGCTCTTATCATTGAGACGACTCATCAGAGGTTATACGGAAGTAAGAAGAGAGAGGAGCAGCCAGGTCCCGATACAGATTAGACTCTGCAGTGCATGTTTGGAGATAAGATGATGAAAGAGCAGTCAGGCTAGTACCTATTGTTGGATCGAGAGAACCGATAGAGGGGGGGTGAATATCGAAAAACGTTCCGATTTAAAATAAGAGAAATTGCACAGCGGAAGATAAAAAACACACAATGCAAACACAGTTAATTTTTACTTGGTTCGGAGCCTAAGTCGACTCCTACTCCAAGGCCCACGGTCGTTGACCGTTTACTTTGGGCAATTCTATATGAGGCGCAAAAACAGTTTATAAGAATTGATTACAATAGCAGTGTAATAAGCACAAAATTAAAAGATCGTTCTTTTGTTACCGACGTCCGAGGTAGGTTGACTTTTAGAAGCAGAGGGACGTCGTCGGCTCGTGTTGGGAGGTTTCCGGAGTAGAGCGCGGGAGCAGAAGAGCGTCGAAGCGTTGGACTGAAGTTGTTGTTGAAAGCCTGGGCGTTGGGTGCTATTTATAGCACCTCGGGGCGCCCTGGACGTCGGGGGCGCCCCCCTACGTGTCACGCGATCCGAGCTTCACTCGGTCAACCTCTATCCCACTCGAATAGGGATGAGGTTTGACACTGGGGGCGCCCTGGACGCCGGGGGCGCCCTGCTTGACTCCTTCAGCGCGGGCTTCTCAGCTGGATAAGGGTAATCGGCTTCGCTGGCGTAGGCGCGGGGCGCCCTGGGCACTGAGGGCGCCCTGGGCGTTCGGGGCGCCCCGGCCAGTGGTTAGCCGAAGCCTTTGTTGCTTTGCTTGTTTTGTATTCCCCTTGGGGGCGCCCAGGACACTGAGGGCGCCCTGCTCAGCTACTTGCCTCTCTCCTTTGGGCATTCTGAGCTGCAGACACACGTTCCTTCGGTCCTGCAACCAGGGTTAGTCCAAAACAATATAAAACAATAGAGTATTATGTTTATACAGCCTTAGCTGTCTTGGTTCTGACTTTGGGCCTCCAAAATGGAGCCCTAGGTCGAACCGACGCCTACTGTTCCCTCTCGACGGGGAACGCGTCCTCACCTACTCCTCTCGGGAGAATGTACCTGATGCCAACAACTCCTTTGGTTGGACTTTTGCCTAGCGATCCTTTGCCAAGTCTTGGATACCGAGCTGTCCTTCGCCCGTTGCCTAGCAGTCCTTCGCTAGGGCTTTAGTCCCTGGCATTCCTTCGCCAGTGCCTAGTATTCCTTCACTAGGACTTTTTGCTCTGACATTCCTTCGCCAGTGCCTAGCAGTCCTTCGCTAGGACTTTTTAGCCTGCACACTAGAGTAACTTGTTAGACAACAAGTAAGACTTAACTTTTGAACCCTGTTGCCATTATTAAAACACAGGTTTGACTTGGGTGCTTTCTGCACCAACACCTATTCTCTGACCAGGAGCAGTTGGGGGTAGAACAAAAGAAGGGTAAGAGAAGCCTGAGTTCACCGAGGATTTCTGAGGAGGATTCCCAACCTCGGAAGTCGGTACGTTCATCGACAGGATCTTTCCGGTCTTCGCAGCAGAACTGGAAGGGTACTTGTATTGGGTTTCATTGTTTCCAGTGTGGTTCTAGGAACCACGGTAGGGCAGAGTGCCCTATGGAGTAGCCGGTGTGCTACCACTGCCAGCTTCCAGGGCACGAGAGCCGAGACTGCCCTCGGCAAGTACAACAGGAGTCTGTATAAGCTACCACTCAGGGCGGACGATCGAGGCAGTCGAGATCCCAAGGGGGATGCAAGAAGCCTCAGACCTCTTCTGGACCACAACAGGCTGCTCTCCCACCAGTTCAGATTTACTATATGCATGGATATGGGCAGGGTCCCATTCCAGTGGCATCACAGTTCTCAGCGGTGGGCAGCTATCCGTGGTCATATTCAGCGTACTAACCTCAACCGTCACCTGCAGCTCTTATGATTCAGTCCTAGCCTGTTCAGGGGATGCCACCACAGGGTCCGGAGATGGGTCGAGTTTATGTTGTCACCAGAGTGGAGACACCGCGGACCGATGGATCATCCTCTCACGGTATGATGTGCGTTTATGCATTTTCAACATATTGATGATAGATACTAGTAGTTTTCTTACATGTTTGACATGGGCATTCTAGGGTGGGATTCATCAGGTGGCCACGTTCAGATTGTGGCATCTAGGGGTGACCATATCGTTTGGTGAGATACCAATTTACAACCAGAGAATATGGGAATCCACCGAGTTTAATAGGCTGCTACCTTTCTCGGGAAGCATATGGTTGGTTTTGTTCAGCATTGACATTGGGTATGAATTGATAGTATCTTCTATGAGTATATAGCGGAATTTGGGGACCAAATTATTTGTTAGTGGGGGAGTATGTAAAATACTTAAAAACTTAGGGGGGTTAAGTGTAAAAGTACTAAAGAAAAGGGCTTAATTTGGATTTAAGAAAGTTCAAGGGGCTAATTGCAAAAGGTGAAGTAATTAAAAACCTCCTTTTCCTTTTCTTTTCCACCCGACTCCTCTCAGTTGGTGAGCGGCGAAGACCACGCGATCATCCCTTTCCTCTTCTTCTTCCTTCTTCTTCCCCGGTGGCGGATCGCAAGCCTCGCTACTCCTCCTTCTTCTTCCTCTCCAGCGCATCCAACCAAGCCACTCTCTCCTCCCTTCTTCCCTTCTTCCTTGGATTTCTTTAGAGAGAAGGGCTCCAGTGATCTACTTCTTGCGGTGGATCGCAGCACATGTGAGCTGGGGGGCTAAGGGTGTGTGTGTGCACTGACTTAGTCGCGTGATCTCTGGCTTCATTTGGAGGTTAGATTTGGGGGTGTCATTCATGGACCTTTGTGTGAATTGATCGGGCAGATTTAGAGCTAGGGAAGAATCTTGTGGGTTGTGCTTCCAAGTAAGGATTTGGATTTGTTTTTGGTTAGATAAAGCATTTGGATCTTGTCTTGGAATTCCTCTATTTTCGTACTTGTGTTAGATGATAGGAATCGACTGGATTGGTAGGGTTCCGTTCGAATTCTTCTTGAATGTTTAGATTCCAATCATAGTTTGTTTCGAATTTGTAGATTACAGATCAATTAGATTTGCTCGGTTTTGGATTGTCGTTTTGGAATCGTATTAGGTATGGATTATCTTTGTTTCCAATGAATCTATGTTTCTCTTGGTCGCTTTGATTCTGATCAGAAGCTTCTACGAAAGAGAACCTCTGCTCTGCGATCACTACCAAGTGTTACATGTGATTTAGGAAGGTAGTGTGGATCTATTGAGTTGCTCGGATTTGTTTTTGGTATGTCGCTGCAGCTCTGTGTTCTTTGTTTCTTTAGAATTGAGTTTCGGAATTTGACTCCACAAAGAGATTTTTGGTTGTGGGATCACTGCCACATGATCACTATGGTTTTTGGATTGCATCACAGCTCTGTTCTTCCCGTTTTGGAAAGGGAAAATATCTATGGTTTTGAGCTGTGTGGAGTTACAATTTGTCCCGATTTAAGTTTGTAATAGCATTCCAGTTGATATAGCTCTTATTGTTACCATGTTTGAATGAGGGTTGAAGCTCTGCTGTGAATTCCATTTGGATTTGAAACATGCTATGTTGTTTGTCCATGTTGGTGTTCCCTGCCGTGAGCTGCCCTTTTTGGATGGGTTGTTCTGTTCTTCTTTTAGAGACAATTCTAACATTTACTGATTATTTTGCTGCGAATTATTTGATACAGGGTGCTGACTTGGTACGGACGGGTGGACGCGAGGTCTCTCTTTGGACACGAACTTCGTATTTGAAGGCAGGTACTTCTGAATTATCTATTTAGATATTGTCACATATTTATTCATAGTTAGTTATAGATAGCAGTAGAGTTTTGTTTATTTCTTGCTTCCATCTATTTACACTTGATATTAGCTGTTTTTTAGACAATAGATTTATTTCAGTATTGGTTCGAGGTTGGACCTCCTTATCCTTTATGGTCGCATATATTGTATATCGTGATAGGATACCTTATACCCAGCACTAGGGCTACGATATTGTGTATGACTATTCTTTGACCTCTGCATATCATGTCGATGATTGATAGACTAATTATGTAGCGACCCGCCTTCTCTACCTTAGACGGATCGTTACTTTATCTACTTCTTGACTCTACTGCACGACTAAGAATGCGGAACATCTTTTTTTTTTCTTTTAAATCCATCTAGGGATGATATTCTAACTCTAATAGTCATGCATGATACAATGGCACACTTCTTTTCATCTATAGAACTTCTCTGCAATGGTACCAGTCGACTGCGATCTAACCAGTCGACTGGTATCGGCCACAGAAAGTTTCTGGGCGCGGCACCAGTCGACTGGCCTCTTGGCAGTCGACTGATGCATCGAACAGAAGCTGCCGTTCGATAGGGCAGTCGACTGATACTGAACCAGTCGACTGGCACGCCTGAAAAGCTGAAATTCAGATTCGAAACTTTGTTTCAAAAGTCCACCAAACATATAGTTTCAAGTCATACAAAGACACAACACCATTTCTATACTCTATACTAGTTTCCTAAACATTTTAGCCAATCAAAACAACTTCATAAACTCGAAATTTGGACTTTTGCGGAAGTAATTAAGTTATGAAAATCTATAAGAACTTTAAACTAGAGTTTTGTACCAAACTTAACTCCTATGCATTCATAACACCAAATACATGTTTTATAACCTTACTAAAGCATTGTGAAATGTGAATGCAACTTTTCTAAGCATATTTAAGCAATAAAAACTTGATTCAAAGGGAAACTAGCACTATCTTGGCACATGCATCAATAGCTCCAACAAAGTATCAATATTCAAAACTACTCACACTTCTACTCATCCAATGCAATCATAAGGATATGTATGCTAAATGAAATGACATGGAATCTTTACTTGTGGTTTTAAGACATGCAAAATATCTAAAACGCAATTACTTGGATAAATTCTATATAATCTAACTTAAACTAAGACTCTATAACCAAATGGATTTTGAGTCTTTTATTCCTCTTGTCCCAAGGACCTCTCCAAGGTCAGCCACCACACACACGTCACTCAGCATCGCCTTGTCGCCTTCCTTCAGAATTGCTTGCCTTTACCTTTACCTGCAGCAAGAGGAAATGCAACTAATAAGCATAAAGCTTAGTAAGTACTATCTAGCTCACAAAATCTCGAAATGTGCAAACATGCTTTTTATACAATGTGAAATCACATGAGATACTTTTATGCTTAAAAGAAAACACTAAAAAACATGTATAACTCAAAACATGCATACTAAAGCACTAATAAGTCTTAACTTACTTGTTCTTGGCTTAACTTGAAACTTTAGCAATTCTTTAACTTTAAATCTTTCTTTAACTTTTTGAAAACTTTCTTAAACTTTAGAAAACTTTGCTAAAGCATATACTTGAAAATAATAACTCACTTGGATCCACTTAAGACGTAAGTACCATCTTATGCGCGTTCCCTAAAAGGTTGGGGTAGCGAGCCACCAATCCTAATAGAGCAGACCTTGGTCTACCAGGGCCAAGACCTTGGAATTGGACACCTGGATTTCTTTAACGACGCCCTTGGACGCCGGGTACTGGCCTTAGAAAATAAAATAGCTTTTCTTTCTTTTCTTTCTTATCTTTAAATGCCTTGGCATTTTAACGAGCACCTTGTGTGCCCAAATCCCTAAGTCTTGACTTTTGGAGATTTCTTAAGGCCTTGGCCTTTTCTTTTCTTATCTTTATCTTCTCTTTTCTTCTCTCATAACTTTTCTTAGTCCCTAACCTCATATAAGGTACTTAATCAAACTTATACAAGCATGGATTAAACTAGAGTTACATGCAAAAATCGTAACTAAAGGAAAATTTGCATCTTTAACTTTCTAACGGGAAAAACTTGCGGAAAAACCGCCTCTTACTGCAGGTGAGCAGTACTTACATTGATATCTTGGACTTACAACCAAAATTGACGTCTAGGGCTCGGGAGAAACTTGAGATCTCGATGAATCGTTCGCGCCTATGCGTTCCTCTCGTCGAGACGAACGAAACGCTCCGCACTCCTTGGTTCTTCCTTGGCCGGCGCCCCCTTAGAGGAGGAGAGGAGGTGGTGGGGCGTGCGCACAAGAGAGGGGAAGAGGGGGGTCGGCGTGAGGGCTTGGGCGAGGGAGAGAGGGTTTAGGTTTAGAGAAAATAAAATTCCTCTCTTTAATTATCTATTTATACTTAGGGTATTTAAGTCCAACTTTATAACTTAACTTAATATTTCTCTATTTTCTTTCAGCACACCCCTGCTGGGGCTCCTGGTTAACCCGACCAACTTAAGTCGTTGATCCCACGGGAGGTCTCGGGTTCAAAACTCATTCAGGCAACTTTTTGCCGAAAACTCTATTTCTTTAATAAAAAAACTAAACGGACTCGGAAAATTCCATAAAAATAATCTAAAAATTCCTAAAAATATCTAGAATATTTCTAAAACATTTTTAACTAATTTCAAAGACTTTAAGGACTTAAAATGAAAATTTTTGGGGCCTTACAATCCCCCATACCTTATGAAAAGTTCATCCTCGAACTTAGAATAATTCTGGATATCTTTCTCTCATGCTGTCCTCACGTTCCCAAGTAGCCTCCTTATGCTGTTGATTCTGCCAGATGACCTTCACTAGTGGCACTTCTTTTTTTCTTAATCTTTTAACTGCTTTCTCCACTATCTGTGTCGGTCTGCTCTCATAGCTAAGATCTTCTAGGATCTGTACTGACTGAGGCTGAATCACTTGGCTAGGATCGTGAATACACTTCTTTAGCATAGAGACATGAAAGGTACTGTGGATAGCTGACATATCCTCTGGCAAGTCCAGCTCATAGGCTACCTTCCCAACTCTCTTTATAATCTTGTAGGGTCCTATGTAGCGAGGGCTCAGCTTGCCCTTTTTGCCAAATCTCATCACTCCCTTCATAGGAGCGACCTTGAGGAATACTGAATCTCCAACTTGGAATTCCAGTGGCCTACGGCGTGTGTCAGCATAACTTTTCTGTCTACTCTGGGCAGTCTCAATCCTCTGGCGGATCGTCTGGATAGCCTGAGTGGCCTCATCTATAAGCTCAGTCTGGCTGCCTAGCCTTGACTCCATCTCTTTCTTCTCTCCAGCTTCTTGCCAACATATGGGTGATCTGCATTTCCTGCCATATAATGCTTCATAAGGTGCCATTTTGATAGTGGCCTGATAGCTATTGTTGTAGGCAAACTCAGCTAAGCACAGAAATTTGCACCAACTACCTTTAAAGTCCAACGCACAAGCCCGGAGCATGTCTTCTAAAATCTGATTTACTCTCTCTGTTTGTCCATCTGTCTGGGGATGGAAAGCTGTGCTGAACTGAAGTCTGGTGCCTAGGGCGTCCTGAACACACCTCCAAAAATGGGAGATGAACCGCCCATCTCTGTCAGAAACGATCGACTTCAGAACTCCGTGAAGCCTGATTACTTCTTTCACGTACAGCTGTGCTAACTGCTCTACCGAATGCGATAACTTGATGGCTAGGAAGTGGGCAGACTTGGTCAATCTATCCACTATCACCCATATTGCATCGTGTCCATGGGTGGTCCTTGGGAGACCCGTGATAAAATCCATGGATATCTCTTCCCACTTTCACTCTGGAACAGGAAGAGGCTGCAGAACTCCTCCTGGTCTCTGGTGCTCTGCTTTGACTCTCTGGCAGGTCAAGCAGGTACTGATATATCTGGCCACGTCTCGCTTGAGTCCAGACCACCAGAATCTTTGCTTTACATCTTGGTACATCTTGGTAGAACCAGGGTGTATAGAGTACGGGGTACTGTGGGCTTCTTCTAAAATATTCTTTCTTAGTTCCTCATCATTGGGGATGCAAAGGCGGTCTCCAAGATAGAGGATGCCACTATCTGATACTCGAAACTCTGAATTTTCTGCCTCTTGGATCTCCTGCTTGATCTTCTGGATCTCTGGGTCTTGACTTTGCTTTCTTTGTATATCCACAAGCAGGGTTGACTCTAGAGTCAATGCAGAAAGTTGCTTAATTATTACCTCGACTCCAAAATCCTTTATTTCTTTCTGAAGTGGTAGAGACAATGATGATAGGGACATCAGTGCCGCACAGGATTTTCTGCTCAGTGCATCTGCCACTTTATTAGCTCTACCTGGGTGGTAGAGGATTTCATAGTCATAATCTTTGACCAACTCTAGCCACCTGCGCTGCCTCATATTCAGATCCTTCTGAGTGAAGAAGTACTTCAAACTCTGATGGTCTGTGAAGATTCTGCACTGCACTCCATACAGGTAGTGTCTCCAGAGCTTCAGTGCAAAAACCACAGCTGCAAGCTCAAGGTCGTGGGTAGGGTAATTCTTCTCATAGTCCTTGAGCTGTCTGGAGGCATATGCTATTACTTTACCTCTTGCATGAGGACAGCTCCAAGGCCCATCTTGGATGCATCACTGTAGATGTCGAAGGCCTTGTCACTTTCTGGAACCGTCAGGATGGGAGCACTGGTCTCTCTTCTTCAGCTCTAGAAAACTGTGCTCGCATTTATCTGACATTCAAACTTCTTATTTTTTCTGGTCAAGGCTGTGAGTGGAGAGGCTATTCTGGAAAAGTCCTCCAGAAATTTTCTGTAATATCCTGCCAGGCCTAAGAAGAAACTCTGATTTCACTGGCATTCTTGGGTCTACACCAGTTGCTGACTGCTTCTATCTTGGCTGGATCAACTTGAATGCCTTCTTTGGATACAATGTGACCTAGGAAGGTCACCTGATCTAGCCAAAACTCACACTTTGAGAATTTTGCATAGAGCTTCTCCTGCTGAAGGATCTGCAGCACTATCCTCAAGTGTGTAGCATCATGGTCCTCTGGAGTCTGTGAATATATGAGAATATCATCAATAAATACAATGACGAATTTATCGAGATATACTCCCTGAAGAT